>VWZE01004514.1:12693-59248 GCA_013396675.1 Eubucco bourcierii | reverse complement strand
GGTCCCTTCCAACCTTATCATTCTATGATTCTATTCTCATTTACTCTGCTTTTTGGCAGATTAAAACTTACAGTTTTTGCCATCAGAAGCATTCCTTTTTTTTCTACAGAATGCACCTATCAGAACACTCAAGGAAAACAAGTTGATGAGAGCTGTTTTTCTACAACTGTGTATTGTCAACTATGCAGTTTCTGAGTCTTTACTATGGCTAAATATGCTTCATGTTTACCATGTGGTTGCCAGTTCTGTACTGTTTACAAAGGCCATATTTGGCTCTTCACATTTCTGCTTTAGGTATCAAGGAAATTTCAAGTCATACAGGCACTGGCACAGGTTGCCCAGGGAGGTTGTGGTTGCTCCCTCCCTGGAGGCGTTCAAGGTCAGGTTGGACGAGGCCTTGAGTGAGCTGTACTAGTGGGAGGTGTCCCTGCCTATGGCAGGGGGTTGGAACCAGATGATCCTTGAGATCCCTTCCAACCTTACCATTCTATGATTCTGTATAAATCTTCTAGAAGATTTCTTAATGAAAAGACTAGGAGTTGACTACTGAACTACTACCTACATAGCAATGTCCTTTAGCATTACCAAGTAAGCCACAGACAGCAGTGTTGTAAATCCTATGACTTTTTGAGACTGTAAATGAGACCGACTGGTCTTCAGACCCTGCTAAAGGAAATTTTCCACACTCTAGACAGGCACAAAACAGAATGAGGATTCATATGGAGAGAGGGAATATATTCCTACAGCTTCCAGATTGAATAACAGGTTTTTACCACCTACATGCTGAGAATGGTGGCCCAAATTCCTAATTCCAACAGAAGCGAGGACATTGATGAGTTTATTTTAGTGATCAGAGTTATCTCATAAATTACCAAAAAATGCCTAGCAAGATATTGCAGGTTACTTGAAAGACATATGATTGCTAAATATATTTTATTCTCTTGAGTTTTAATTGGTCTGCCATGGTATTTATTGTTCTTCCACTTACAAAAAGTAAAGCCATTGATAGCATATGTTAAACAAATGAATGAAGGAGGTTTGGGAATGATCTTGGGAGATGAAACACTAGTGATAGGAAAGTATAAAACATCAATGGATTATGTTTATCCACGTTGCATTGTTTCTCTGGGTTTTACTTGTCCAGCCTAAACTCATTGCTTAAAATCCAGTTAGGAGTCTGGCACTTATACAGTACCACAGGGTCACCAAGGTTGGAAGAGACCTCAAAGCTCGTCAAGTCCAACCCGATACCACAGACCTCAAGACCAGACCATGGCACCAAGTGCCACGTCCAAATCCACCTTGAACACCTCCAGGGACGATCACTCCACCACCTCCCTGGGCAGCCCATTCCAGCAGTCAATGACTCTCTCAGTCAAGAACTTTCTCCTCACCTCCAACCTAAACTTCCCCTGGTGCAGCTTGAGACTGTGTCCTCTTGTTCTGGTGCTGCTTGCCTGAGAGAAGAAAGCAACCTCCTCCTGGCTACAAGCACCCTTCAGGTAGTTGTAGACAGCAAGAAGGTCTCCCCTGAGCCTCCTCTTCTCCAGGCTAACCAATCCCAGCTCCCTCAGCCTCTCTTCACAGGGCTGTGCTCGAGGCCTCTCCCCAGCCTCGTTGCCCTTCTCTGGACACACTCAAGCACCTCAATGTCCTTCTTAAATTGAGGGGCCCAGAACTGGACACAGGACTCAAGGTGTGGCCTAAGCAGTGCAGAGTCCAGGGGGAGAATGAGCTCCCTGCTCCTGCTGGCCACACTGTTCCTGATGCAGGCCAGGATGCCATTGGCCTTCTTGGCCACCTGGGCACACTGCTGGCTCATGTTTAGGCGGGTATCAATCAGCACCCCCAGATCCCTGGAGGACTGAAGAACAGTTTTTGTGGTGGTGACTTTTTTCCTCCCCAAATCTACCCAAAGGTGACAGATGCTGTGAATCTGTGTTTTACAGTGGCACTCACCTAGGACACAGATATCTAATATCCAATTACTGCCTCTGACAGAGTACTCACACCCCCACTTCTCAGTTTCTTAGAAACTGCTCTAACCAACCACTCTTAATGCTGCCACTGTATTTTATTTATTGTGTTTGTTTGCATGCATCATGTCCTTCTCTTCCCAGTTTTATCTGATTTTGTCTACCTTGTACATAGGCTGGAAGAGCCTGTTTCTAACACAGACAGCATATTTGCTATTCACTGTAGGCTAGAGAACCCTTTTCATCTGAGAGCTGCCTGGCATTCACAGTAGCTAAGGCTCAGTCCTCCATCCGCAGGCAGAACTCCAAATGCAGAAATCACATTCTCCTGGCATCCCTGCGGTGTGCCACCAGGGACAATCAATGAATAATAGAAAAATCAGTATTTGTGGGACTGGGGCAGTAATTTTCTGTCAGAAACTTCAGGTTTGCATTTAAAAGGGTATACAAGAAGTGAAATGCAAAAGCAGGGGGGAAAGAAAAGGAGTTTTAAATTCCTATGTGAACACTCGACTTATTCCATCATTCACAAAAAAAAAAAAAGTCTCCTGGGTATAAGCTCACACAGAGACAACAGTAAGGAACCAAGCTAGTGCAGTTTAAGAGCCTCCTGATCTCTCTGCTGCAACCTTTGTAATTGGTTCAGCCACTCAATTTACACTGCAGTAACCACTCATTAACCACTGCAGTAGAATGTAAAGTCAGAATAAACCCAATATGGTTCCAATACACAGAATCAATTTAGCCACAGAGGGCTGCTGGGACAGAGCCTGGGCTGCTGCTTCTTCCTCCCAAACATAGTAATGAATTATGGATACACCATCCCACAGCCCAGCAGGTCTCTCGTGGTTTGAGGCCACAGCCCTTTTCTTGATTGCTGCTCCATAAAATTATCTCTGGCTGTATTTATATGTAGAAAGAGAAAATCCAGGTCTCACAAGTTTACTGTTTAAACAGGAAGTAAAGACAAGAGGTGATAGTTAGTTCTGAGAAGAAGGGCCTGAGGGCAACTTTTAAAGCCTCAGGCAACAACAGGAATAGACAGGCTAAGACAAGTGGCAGTGGAAATCACCCAGTGCTGAGTGTGGAGGACAGAAGTCTATCAAATTTGGTCTTGAGCAGCATCTTCTAAATCATAACAAGAGCTGCATCTTCGAGCAATGGGCTGCTACCAGGAATCTGTGGATTCCAGGAATCCCTGCATGATATGACGAGGGTGGTGAGACACTGGAAGAGTGTTGTGGATGCTCCTCCCTGGAGGTGTTCAAGGCCAGATTGGATGAGGCCTTGAGCAACCTGTACTAGTGGGAGGTGTCCCTGCCTATGGCAGGGGGTTGGAACTAGATGATCCTTGAGGTCCCTTCCAACCTTACCATTCTATGACTCTATGATACGAAACAAGGTTTTAAGATACCTAAAAATTCAGGCACAAACAAGAGGTTGTAGAAGTTATTTCGCTCAATCTTTGCTTAGTTATCATTAACATAAAAAATCCAGCAAAATCTTTGGAAGGAAGTCTGACATTTGCATGTAATCAACATAAAAGATGATGCTAAGGTCTTAAGAAACAATACCGATTTGCCTCAGGTGAAAAGCCAAGCTTCTTCACCACCTATGTTTAGGCTTATATAATACAGACTTTGGACAGGTTGCCCCAGAAAAGATCAAACACCACTTGTTTTACTTTATACAAAATGCTTTCCTCTATTGAGAGGTTGACAAACTCAAACTGCTGAGTGCCACACAGCAACAGAAGAAGCCTTAAAAGGGTTGCAATTATTTTTTTCTTGATTGCAGCACCTTAAAAATCTCAATGCTTCTCTTCACTAAGTGTACTTCAAAAATGTTTTCCAATTTAGAAAGGAAACACATATGTGAGAAGCACTGAGGGACAAGTCATAAAGGTAATATGCTTTTCTTGCATGTAACATCTTCTGAAAGATGCCTGAGATGGTCAATGACAATTTGATGCTTTTTTACAATCTTATACTCCTAAATAGCTCAAATCACAACTTTATAACCTCAGAGAAAAGAAAATGTGCCAAATTCATTAGACTGCATAATAGACCCTGAAAACTTTTATCTCCTCAATATGCTTATTAGCTTCAAGGTAAAATCATGTTTTACCTTGAATTTTCTCTACATTCAACCAATTTTAGACTTCAGGGCTGAAACACGGGATTGAATGTTAGCAAGTAACTGCACCAGTAATATCTTTGTGCACACTTTGAGTAGCTGGCAAAGAGTAATGCAGCCACAAGTCGCTTTTGATGACCTAAATGGTGATGTTTTTAAAAACCCTAGCACTATTTTCAGCCAAGTCAGTTTCTGATTTCTACAGCAGAAGATAAACTTGTGGCTGCAGAATGAAAAGCTTTCAAATCACAGTTCTGTCTTAGCCTACAATACAGAAGGGTTAAAGTAAACCAGACTAGAATGAAAAGCTCTGAAATTACAGTTCTGTCTTAGCCTACAACACAGAAGAGTTGAAGTAAACCAGACTAGAGTGAAAAGCTCTGAAATTACAGTTCTGTCGTAGCCTACAACACAGAAGGGTTAAAGTAAACCAGACTAGAATGAAAAGCTCTGAAATTACAGTTCTGCCTTAGCCTACAACACAGAAGGGTTAAAGTAAACCAGACTGCCTTGCAACACCATGTTTTAAAGCAGGGATTTAGACTGGAGTTATCAACTGCAGCATCAAGTACAATCAGTCATGTAACATATGACTGCTGGTCACATACTACTGCAAAGTGATAATTAAACACTACTACCACTCAGCAAATTTGCATTATTAAGAGATGACCGTGCTTGATGTACTACAGAATAACCAGCAACATCTGTGTGAAGTTTGGTTCTTACATAGGAACTGGATGCAACTTCCATGTTACAACCACAGCAGGTCCTTTTCCCCATAGGTACTCACATAGCATTACCATCCAGGAACCTGTGACTCAGCAGCAGAGGATATACAGACCTAGATGATGTGATTCTATCTGAAACTTTCTACAATTTCTCATTTTCTTTCAACTTTCTTTAGGTAGCTGTTCTAATATATATCTATATACACACACACATACACACACCAATTATAGCATAAGGTACAGTGCTGGAATAGTCCCTGAATAAGAGGACACTCAGTGACATTCAAGAGTTCTGTTAATACCCACTATAAGTAGAGGTGAACATGTCAGTTCTTGGCCTTTCATCATCATTTATCAAGATGAGTGTGCTGCTGAAACCTCACTTATACATCACATACAATCATGCATACAACAGAGAAAAAACTTGCACACAAAAAGTGACATTGCAGAATGGACACAGTCAAGCTTAACAATTGTTATTAAAGCTATTGTAAGGTGTTATTTTGTTACAAAGGCACTGGTAGCTTTTGTGAGATTGAGAGAAGCTGGCAATTATTTTTAGGCTGCTTGGAGAAATAAGAACAGATGCTTCTGTACTATAATGAAATATTCTAGCCAAGGGTATTTCTAAGAAATCTACTTTCTGTCACACACTGTCTAGTTTCCAGAGTAATAAATAAATAACAAACAAAACCAAAACCCAACCCCTAGCTGTAGCCATAACACTTATAAGCATGTTCATAGCAATACTGCAACTCTGAGATTGCATCTCTGCACATCTCTGATTGCAGGATCTTATAACAGTTAAGAAAACATCCTGTTTTCCTAACAAACACAAGTGACATATCAAACGAACTGAGCCACGGTTACTCAAAATTTGGAAGCTTACATTCAGTTCTTCTACAATTTGAATTTCTTTTAGCACCCATGGAGGCATATAAGACTACAGGCATTTCCCTCCCTTGCAGAGAGAACATAAAACTGGATCTGTAGGGGAAATTTTCCAGTATTCTTTAATAAAAATCAGCTGGAAAAACTGTGCCTAGTTCCTGAGCTGGAAACTAAAATCACCTTCAAGAATCACCTTCTGGGAGGTGGCCCACTGATGCTTCCTCTTCCTGGTCCCTGCTCAACATAGTAATTCAGATGTCCTGTTGGAAACCCCAGAGGAGGGACCAACTATCACTAGCTTGACAGAACAACCTTTGCAATTGGAGCATTTCAAAGATGGCTTTGAAGCAGGATCCTCTCCTATCCTATTCTTTGCACTGTTGGCACAAGGTTGTGTATTAAAAGACATTTGTGTTAGTGACAGAGAGCTGTCATTTCAATAGATCACCTTCTCAAAGTTGTATTTTTTAAAGAGTGATAAAAAACTCTTTTCCATTAAAAAAAAAAAAAAACAAAAACCCAAACTTGCTTCCCACACTCTCCATGTACAAGTTGAAGAGGGTGCAAGGAATGTATGAAGCATGACAAGACAGAAAGGCAGAGCTCCTTTCCTCTGATCATTACATCAAAGACCAGAAAACAAACCTCGCTTAACAACAGTCTGTAAATTCCCAAACAGGAGACTGGAATATGCATATGAAATTAGTAAAAGAATAATGCTGAAAACCAGTATAGAAACTGACCTCACTTGAGGACAGCTTCAAGCTCTTCCTCACCTATGCACAGAACTCCAGATTCCTCCATCACTTTCTCTGTTACTGTGAACACTCAAACCTGCCCACTTAGCTGCTTTACCCTTCCAGCACCCGTCTGTACCTGCATTACCCCTGCATATATTCTACATTCTTCCTCTGAGTGGCTTATTTACGATCCAGAAGAGCAACTGAAACATCCTCAGGAGCTTCCACTACATCACAAATGTCCATCCTTTAAGTGATATTAATTCTTCACACATCTTTGGATAAATAAAGGCACAAATAGTTCAGTGCTGCACTGCATTCTTCCACCAGCACCTTCTGGAACCCTGTGGTCATATTTACAATGCACATTTACTTCATTCAGACTGTGACATTCAGTACTCGGTAAAGGCAGATCTCGTCCACATCTGATGCCTTCACTCAACCAGTAAGGGATAAAACTTGTATTTCTTTTTGGTTCCTTCAGAAAATGTGTTTACACAAGTAAGCTTTAGTTGGTATTAAATAGCAGAAATCAAGCACAGCTGAACAGTCCAGCACAACAACAAAGCAGAGGTGATTGGTGGTACCCAGCATGGTTTCACCAAGAGCAGATCTTGCCTGACAAGTTTAGTGGTTTTTTATGAAGAAGTCAGAGCGACAGTGAACAAGGGAAGGGCAACTGATGGCATCTACCTGCACCTGAGTAAGGCATTTGACTCTGTCCCACATGACATCCTGGTCACCAAACTGGAAAAACATGGACTGGATGGGTGGAGCACTGCTGGGTAAGGAATTGGCTGGATGGTGGCACCCAGAGAGTGGGGATCAAGGGCACAATGTCCACCTGGAGACCAGTGCCAAGTGGTGTCCCTCAGGAGTCAGTGCTGGCACCAGTGCTGTTCAACATCTTTGTCAGTGCCATGGACAGAGGAATCAGTGCACCCTCAGCAAGTTTGCAGATGGCACCAAGCTGTGTGGCACAGTCGACTTGCTAGAGGGCAGGGATGCCATGCAGAGGGACCTGGACAGGCTGGAGAGCTGTGCCCAGGCCAATCTCATGAGATTCAACAAGGCCAAGTGTAAGGTCCTGCACCTGGGTAGGCACAATCCCAAGCACAACTCCAGGCTGGGTGGTGAATGGCTGAGAGCAGCCCTGAGGAAAAGGACCTTGGAGTCTGGGTTGATGAAAAGCTCAACATGAGCCTGCAGTGTGCACATGCAGCCCAGACAGCAACCGAGTCCTAGGCTGCATCAAGAGAAGCGTGGCCAGCAGGGCAAGGGAGGGGATTCTGCCCCTTTACTCTGCTCTCGTCAGACCCCACCTGGAGTACTGTGTGCAGGTCTGGAGCCCTCAGCACAGGAAGGACATGGAGGTGTTGGAGCTGGTCCAGAGGAGGCCACAAGGATGATCAGAGGGCTGCAGCAGCTCTGCTATGAGGACAGGGTGAGAGAGTTGGGGCTCTTCAGCCTGGAGAAGAGAAGGCTTCAAGGATACCTGATAGTAGCCTTCCAGTGTCTGAAGGGGGCCTATAGGAAGGCTGGGGATGGACTATTGACAAGGTTTTGCAATAACAGGACAAGGGGCAATGGGTTTGAACTGGCAGAGGGGAGATTTAGACTGGATGTTAAGAGCAAGTTCTTTCCAGTGAGGGTGGTGAGACACTGGCACAGGTTGCCCAGGGAGGTTGTGGCTGCTCCCTCCTGGAGGTGTTCAAGGCCAGTTTGGACTAGGCCTTGTGTGACCTGTTCTAGTGTGAGGTGTCCCTGCCTATGGCAGGGGGTTGGAACTAGATGATCCTTGAGGTCCCTTCCAATCTTACCATTCTATGATTCCATCAAGCAGCTTCACAGATAGGGTATGACACTATTCCATCTACATTTGAGTATATTTGAATTAATGCATGCTATTTGCAAGACCCCTTTTTACAACAGCATACTTTACTGGTCTGTGATAAGACAGACTGATGTATTTCAGATACCCCTGGGCACTGTTTTTGACTTGGCAAGTAATTTAGTGATATATCAAGAGTTCAGACTTCCGTGTCTTGGGAAAAGAAAGAAAGAAAAAAACCAGTTTTGACAAGACTGGATGCTTAGTTTTCCATTGTTTGGGAAGAGGAAGACACTAAGAGAAGGTTTTGGCTTCCTGGTATAAGGAATTAATTTTCTTTCATTGGTTTCTTGGAAGAATACTTTTTCACTTCCTTGTTTTTTCATAACAATATGTATCTCTTCAAATATTTTTTCCCCTCTCCTTTTTACTAGGAAACTTAGAGTGACAGAAATCTTTTTGGTGGAAGGAAATATCACCACAGCACCTGTTTCATCTGTTTTTTATTATAATTTTACTTCCCAAATCCCAACCACAACAAAAGACAAACACACATAGTCCCTGCCCAAAATGCTGTCCTGTTTCATCTGAAAGTAGCTACAGTCTGCAGCCCCTGTGGAGGATGAGCAGGAATGTAGCAGATGTAGAAGAAGAGGAGGGAATGTTCTCCTTGTGCTGTGAACATTACAGTGTGCTGCACCTGCTCTGCTGTCAGCTCAGACCTTCCCTGGTGCAGATGAACCAAACATGAAGGTTTTCAGCTATATGAAATTCAAACCAGAAGATTGACAATGGTCCGACTTGGAGTCTTTGTCACAGAACCAAAGATGTGATGTTTTGGGAGTTCCCAGCCCCCACCCCCCACTTTTTAAAATGACCCAGACTAGAACTCAGTCAGCTGGAAGTTAAGGACTGAAGCTCTCTTTACAGCTCAGCACAATGTACAAGCAGAGATAGACACAACAGACAGGAATAGTTACAGAAATAGACAAGTTAAAGGTAATACAGCAACACAGCTCCCCTCCCAGAAATCAGAGACCCCAGGAGGGGCTCCCAACCACCCTTACACCTTCTCCCCACCCCTGTACCTTACCCCAAGGTTTGGCTTACGTGCAAGGTGAGCTTGGAGGATTGACTGGGGGGGTTAGAAGGAAAGTGGTTAGTGAGGTTAATCAGCAGAGAGAAGCCAAAAGCTGCTAGACTGCCCGAGATGCTGTGCCCCAGAGACTCTCTGTTATCTATGTTTTGAGTTCTTAAAAATCTCAGCAGGCCTGTGAGTGAAGCAGACATCACCATTGTTTTCCTCTCACAGCCTATAGTGTAATTTTTCTCTATTAAAATGTTCCAATTAACCTCAAACCAGCACAATGATGATGTCCATAGGCAAACCCAAAGCTTTTACACAAAACCCCCCATTTCGTACAGATTCTCTTTAACCTCGGAAGTAGACCTTTACACACATTCCACTTTTCCCATAAGCCTGTTGTTCAGGGTAAAATCTTAAACCATTCACTGCAAATGTCTATGATGGGGGATCAGATTCCACACAAATCTGACTTTGAAAATGTGATATTGATGGTAGATCCGGGAGGACATTTTGCGTTTTCATTAAACAGTAGTTGTAAATGTTCACTGAAGTGGCTGAGTCATGCTACAAAGCAATATATCTCTTCCTAAACACTTGTAAAACTTCAGATTATGTTTTGGTAAACAGGCACATAAATGTGATTTGTTTAGTTTTTGATCTTCTGCAAGATAAACAGTGTTCCTACCAGGAAATGTCAAACATATTCATGCCCTTAAAAATATTTTCTTCCAAGCATACAAGTAAGTCTTTAACACCTGAACCCGACAGTGTTATTTTTAAATTAATTTTCTTGTAAACCTGGAATAGATGATAAAATCACTACTGCAGATAAATCCTTAATTCTCACTGAAAGCTCTTCAAAGCTCAGCTAGCCTATCACCTGTTGACATTTTGAGTTGTTCAGGGAAAAAAAAAAAAAAAAGAAGAAGCATCTCAATAATATTATCAGTGTCCTGTTAGGACTAAAGTATGTATTTACCTGAGATTTTGCATACTATAACAATATATAGTCTTTTTTTGACCCTAAGTTGTACATTTGCTTGTGCTTTAGTCTTCCCTACTGTGCTGGTTTGAGGCTATTTAGAATATTTTAATGGAGAAAATCACACTATAGGCTGTGAAAGGAAAACATCATGATGTCTACTTCACTCATACGCTTGCTGGAGAATTGTTTGGGAACACTAAGCAAAACAATAGATAAGTCAGTCTCTCTCTGTCGCTTGCTTGAGCAGGAGCTGCTGGTGGGATCTAGCAGCTTCTGGGCTCTGGCTCCTCTGCTGATTAATCCTCACTAACCAGTTTTCTTCTAACCCTCCTGGCTGATCCTCCTAATTTACCTTGCCAAGGTAAGGCAAACCTTGGGGTAAGGTAGAGGGGTGGGGAGAAGGTGTAAGGGTGGTTGGGAGCCCCTCCTGGGGTCTCTGATTTCTGGGAGGGGAGTTGTGTTGCTGTATTACCTTTTACTTGTATATTTCTGTAAATATTCTGTATATAGTGTAAATATCTGCTGTACATTGTGCAAAGCTGTAAATAGAGCTTCATCATTTAACTTCCAGCCGACTGAGTGCTAGTCTGGGTCATTTTACAAAGTGTGGGGGGGTGGGGAACTCCCAAACCTTCACACCTACCATTGATGAGAAGACAGTACAACATGAGCTGATGATTTCCCTACATGGAATCATTGCTGAGATGGTAATCCATAATAATGAGAAAATTTGTAGACAGAATGTATTACATTTTTTGGATATTGAACAACAAGCAAGGATGCTCTTGGGCTGAATGGGGTGATAACAGCAGTAAGACAGAACAGATTGACTTTACTGCTGGTACAAAGTAAACTTTGCAGCCCATCACTGAGTTTCAAGGGCTTGTTTGCAAATCAGGTAGTATCTGTTTTACAAAACATTCATAGAATCATGGAATGGTAAGGTTGAAAGGGACCTCAAGGATCAGCTAGTTCCAACACCCTGCCATAGGCAGGGACACCGCCAACTTAGTACAGGTCACTCAAGGCCTTGTCCAACCTGACCTTGAACACCTCCAGGGAGGAAGCAACCACAACCTCCCTGGGCAACCTGTGCCAGTGTCTCACCAACCTCACTGCAAACAACTTCCTCCTAACATCCAGTCTAAATCTCCCCTCTGCCAGTTCAAGTACTCTAAGGTCTCCTTGAAGTTTTCTCTTCTGCAGGCCAAAGAGCCCCAGCTCTTGTAGCCTGTCCTCATAGGAGAGCTGCTCCAGCCCTCTGAGCATCTTCATGGTCTCCTCTGGACCAGCTCCAACACCTCCAAGTCCTACCTCTGCTGGGGGCTCCAGAAATGTCTTGTATATAATTATTACTTTGCACAGTAAGTGTTGAAGTAAATAAACGTCTGTTCAAGACTGAAAGGACTTCTCAAAAGCATTACAGCATAAGTTGTTTCTTCAACTTGTTTTCCTCCCTTCATGAAAATTCTATTTGTACAGAAACCAAAGAGCCACAACAGAAGGACAAATTCCTCGTATCATTACCATATAAGCCAGCAAAAAGAAGATGCATCACTGATTTGAAGATAGATTTTACTACTCTTAGCAAATACCAGGAACACAGGATGAAGCAGTAGAAAACAAATGAGAAATCAATTCAGAAATATTTAGTAAGCTATTGAAATAAATTACACTAATCTTTCAACAGCAGAAGACCACCAACACTGTAAATAATTTTCTAACAGCACTACAAAGTTAAACAAATAAAAAGAAGAGGAAAAATGAGAACTGTGGCATATCTGATTATTATATGGTTACAGATTTAGATAATCTTATTATCTCAGGAAACTTCTTTTAGTGCCCATCAATCATTTCTTTTTCTCCCTTTTTTTTTTTTTTTTTAATAAGACACTGTGCAAAATGCATGATCATTGTAATTCGTAAAGGAGGTAAAAATTTTCCAGCTTTTTTTGCAGTTGCTGAAGCAAAAGGTGTCAATATACAGCAAATGGCAATAGATTGCTTAATAATGTCTTAGACCAACTTGTCTTTATCAAGCAGTCCTCTCAGATGTGACAGAAATATATAACATCACAGCAGACTGATCACTGAGGGTAAAGCTGAAATTCCATTAGATGGTAACATTTGCAGCAGTGACAAGCAAAAGTATCTTGTATACCCACTGACTCTAAAAGAGAATACAGCATCTGCTTCAGAAGCTACAGTTGTCCATGTCCATGAGCAAATTGTTTCCAATTAGAATCACCTTTCAAGCATGTCACAGCTGGCATCTCACACCTTCCACTCTTCTGGTTGCAGCCCAGCCAGAAGTGCTCTAGAACTAGAGATATGCACACATATAACTAATTGGCACATATTATGCATGCCACCTAGAAAACTCAAGCCTCTGTTGCACAAACGGGCAGACTCCAGTTTACAAATACAATAGAAAAATTTTACAAGCCATCAGCAAAGCAATTATCCATTTGGTAGAAACTAGCAAAAAGAAGACAGAAGAAATGTCTGTATTTTGTAAGAAGCAATGTTGCAGGGAATGATGAATATACACCTAAAGTGTTCAGAATAAAACATTTTAGTTATGCAATGGCAGGTCCTCATCTTCGCAAACTAACTTTTGATTTACTCAGCAATACATCTGAAGTGGAACAGAAAGAGAGTTCAATTTTCCAGACATAACATCTACACTATAAACCAATAATGTAACTGTACCACAGGTGTTCAATTTATTTTATTTTTTTTGCAGTCCAAATATCATATTTTTTTTGTTTTCAATTTCAATACAGAGAGACAGTGATGGATTAGTACCATTGCAACTGCATATTACACATCCTGTGTGGTAGCATGCGATAAAGATTTCCCCCCNCATCAAATAATTTCTGTCAAAATACAGTACAGTGAGTTTCTACAGTGTTGTCTATGCTGCAGAATCCTCTGGTACAAGTGATTTTTATGCACTTTGAAATCTTCTGGTTGGTTTAGGAATATGGCAAAAAATGCATGACTGAAAAACGCTTTCAGAGATTTCTAATCTATTACTTGGGTGCTGAGGCACATCTCGGTGGCAGAAATAGGGCATCTGATGCCCTTCAGCAACTCTGAGATCACACAGAGCTCCTGCCTGAACATATCCATAAGGCTCAGAACTGACTTCCTGAAATTAAAGAGCAAGCAGAATTAATATGGAGTCTGCCTTTCCTATCTTGTCTTACAGTGTAGTGAAGAATTTCTTTGACTCCATCTCTCTGCAGACAGCTAGCTAGTATAAACTGCTGTGGTTTCATCCATAACAATGTATATAAGTCTATGGTCCAGAAAATTAAAACTGTAAATATGCCTCATGGGATTTGTTCTATACCTTCCCCACAAGTTGTTTTTTTTTTTTTTTTCCCTTTACAAAGATCTTCTCTATGAAAGCAAATGCACAGCATCAGATTAACCTGACTATGACTAAGACTTTGCCATTGCCAAATCTGTTCTAAGACAGTAAGATCTGATCAGACTTGATGTCCTTCAAACTAGAAGTTCCACTTTTCAACCAGTAACTGACTTTCACTTTAGGTCTTTCTTTGCATGTAATTAAATTACAGTATCAACATACTTCAGGCAGAACCCAAAACTTTGCACATACATTCATTACCATCACTTGGATATTTTTGTACCAGCGCTCATGTGATAGCAACAGGAACAATATTTATATTCAAATCAGATGCTTGTGTAAGAGTTTGAACTATAATCACACCCTACCACAGACATTTATCAGTAATTACATTTTTAAAAAGTTGTCTAAGATGCATTCCATGCAAATGAAAAGCACTTAATTAAGAGCAACGTGCAAACAAGGGGTTCTATATCCAGTCAACATTTCTGTCACAGATAATTGTAGACCTTAATGAAAACAATTTTTTTTCCATATTAAAAAATAAATAAATAAAATAAGCATGATGGATATGCAAAGATGATTTCATTTCTTTCAAAAGAAGAAAACACATTAAAGAAAAAAAAACCAAAACCCAAACAATTAAGGAAGGGACTAGTTGGTGCAGGGAGCCAGTAATAAGATGCACTCGTACAGAACTATTCATAAAAAATAATATTCCTCTTCATTTAGTCCCTTACTTACTGAATCTTTAATAAAGGAATATTGTTCTTTTTTCAATCAGATGGTTTTTGTCATTTGCAAGTTAATGATATACACACATAATTTGAATTACCTGACTTTGCTATGCACTAACTCGGCTTAGTTTGGTTACTTCCCCCTCAGCTTTTTTTTCCCCCACTGTTTGCCATAAACATCTTTAAACAGGGACTCAACGACAGTTGCATAGTGGACAGGAATACATTTTGCTGAAGTTTCATACAAACACTTCAGAAAAGCATTTTAATTAAACAGAAGCTCCAGATGGCTGTATTCTAGTAAAAAAGTTCTTGTTTCTGACTTTCATTTCTAATGAACCTGGTCAGGAAAATGAGCTATCTTTGCTTTTAGAACTTGGCCATAAATACAGCTTTTCACCACACAGCCTTGAAGTATCTCAGGGATTTCATTCAAAGCTGAAGACAAGAGCTAAACACTCCTGCAATGGGCTGCTACAAGCTACCAATTGTTGTCCAATTCATGTAAACCAGAATTTGGAAAATAAATAAATGAACTCACATTATTTTTTACAGATCAGTGTCTGTAGAAACAGCAGTAGACATTTTTGTCTTTCACTGTATAAAGAGGTCATAAGCTCAATGGGTATGAAGGATTATCAGGCATACATGCAACACACTAGAGTGTATGTGCAGAAGAGGATTTCAGGTGACAGGACAAACAATTGTCATCCTTTCTCTTTCCTTTTTATTATCTCCAGTTCCAAAAGCATCGTTGAATTTTCCTCAGATTTGCCTATCTACAGAGTATATCCTCTCTGACAGCTATGAAAGCTCCACCTTTGGCAGATGCATCTCACTGGAATGTTGACTAGTGTTGTCCAGCATGAGGAAGCCCAAAACCAAGATATCACCTCTTTTTTTTCCTCATCAATCAAAAACAATCAGTAAAACAAAACCCAAACAACATTTTGTTTCCAAGCAACATATATCTAAAAGGAGATTGAAAAAATGGCTTCCTCTTACTGAAAAAAAAAAAACAAAGTGGTTTTTCAGAGCAGTATTGCACAGATTATTTCTTCTTATTCATGCTTTCCGGTTGAGTTTGATAAATTCCTTGCCACTGCCATTTTTTAGCTGTATGTTTATCAAATGTAGAGGTCAGTGGTTAGAGGGGTGAAAAAACCTTCAGTAGTTTTCACTGCTGTCAAATACCACAGTAAAAGATGTGGTATCTAATATAATTTCTGTGATTATCCAAGAACTTTAGCCCAAATGAACTTCTTCCTCCACTGAATAAAGACAAAGAAACAAACTAAAAAAAAAAAAATCACAAATAAACAAACAAAAAAGGTTTCAACACAACCTCGTTCATTTTCAAACTCACTGTTTTCTGGAGATAACAAGGGTACTAGGAAAAGGTGGACAGTCATGGCTCTGGTTGGAGATTTTGAGTTCTTTTTAATCATGAGGCTGGAAATGCCGTGTCACCACTGTTCTCTGTCTGTGACTGCAAGCAGAACACATATTCATATGTTATGAATTTCACAAAGAAGACACATGGAATTTTTATACTGACATCTGCTGAAGTACCTCATTCTACTCATGTTAGTCTCAAAAAAAAAACTGGAAATGCACAAGTTGGAATAACAATGTAGTCTACAGGCCTCTGACCTTAGATCCAGAGAGAGATTAGTCATAAAGGATTGGCATGGGTAAAAAGATAATAATTTTTTGGCAAAAGTCAAAGCTTCTTAATTTAGGCTTGGTACCAAAATAATAAAAGTCCATAGAGTGTTGTTTCATGCGAATTTGTAAGCTTGCATCCCACCTAGGTCAAACATCTCTGCACTAAAATCACTTCCATTGCACACACTTTGACCAAAATCAATCTGTTTACTTTCTGAAAGCACAGAAGAACTGGAGAACTGTTACCTGCTGAGGAAGGCAAAGGATTGAGAGATTTTAAGCACAAAACAGCACTGCTCTGTCAAATGCCTGCAGAATTACAGCAAAATATAATCCATCCTGATTTCTTTCATTTTGGACACATACACAGCCTGTTTTCTTCTAGGTAGTTATGATACTAACTTTGATGAAGACAGACTCTCAAAAATTATTCAAAGAATTTTACAGAAAGGGAGCCTTTGGCAGGATGTTCTAAATAGCAGCTCCTTAATTCTGATACATTATTATTGTGCTTCTGCAGTACTATTTTAGACTCCTTTTTTTTGGTCAGATATTCAGTATGGTAATGCAGAAGGAAAGACAACTGTACTGGTCTCTACAGGAGCACAGTGTTTGTGGCATTTGCTGCTCATTCTTCCTTCTGTTTTCTGTTGGTTTACTTTCAATATTGGACTACTTGGCAAGGGAAGCTGAAGCCATTACCAAGATAGGAATTTCTCTGTGTATTTATATCTACTATGTAGAGCCTCTGGAAATACAGCTAACTCAAGCAATCAAAGAAATGAAAAAGAGTTGATTCTGAGATATTTTGAAGCTCAGTGAAACATAAACCAAAGAAGAAACATTGCCCATGTTCCTCTACTACTCTGGCTTCTGCAGGAGTCAAGCATTATCAGAGAGATTGTTAACCAGTCAAAACAATGTAAAGAAAAAAATCCTTGTTTCAGAGACATAAGAATAGTATTTTTTGAGTCCTGTGTCAAGAAAACTTCTTTTTTCATGATTTACTTCTTGGAATCAGAAATATATTTGGGTTGGAAGGGACTTTAAAAGTTCATCTAGTCAATCCCTCTATAGTGAGCAGGAACATTTTTAACTTGATTAGGTTGCTCAAAGCCCCATCCAACCCGACCTTAAATGTTTTCAGGGGTTAGGCTTTTGCCACCTCTCTGGACAACCTGTGACAGTGTTTCATCACTGTTATGGTAAAAAAAGATAATGCCTCATATTTAATCTAAGGTCTCCTCACTTTTAGTTTAAAATCCTTACCCCTTGTCCCATCTCAACAGGTCCTACTAACAATATTGTCCAAATCTTTCTTATGGACACCTTTTATGTACTGCAAGGTTGCAGTTCCAAGGGAGTTGGAACTAGATGATCTTTGAGGTCCCTTCTAACCTAAACCATTCTATGATTCTATGAATAAGATCTCCCTGGAGCCTTTCTTTCTGCATGCTGAATAGCCTCAACTGTCTCATCTGTTCTTCACAGGAGAGGTGTTTCAGCCCTTGCTAAGCATTTTTGCTTACATGAACAGCCATATGCAAGTGCAGGAGACAAATAAGCAAGTAACAGTGACTGAATTCTTGTTCCACAGACCTCAGATCTGGCTATAGCTGAAAGCAATCTTAGATTTAATCCTGCAATCCAGAACCAAGAGCTGTTAACAAATTACCCTATCCATAAAACCTGAGCTATCCTACACCAGAAAAGCCACTGTGTATGTGGCTTTCACAAATGGTACACATTCCTTGCTTAGACCTTAGAGTAGCCTTCCAGTATCTGAAAGCAGCCTACAAGAAGGCTGGGGAGGGACTGTTGACAAGGTCTTGCAATGACAGGACAAGGGGTAATGGGTTTGAACTGGTAGAGGGGAGATTTAGACTGGATATCAGGAGGAAGTTCTTTCCAGNGGGGGGGAAATCACATCTTCAGTGCTGTATTACATTCACAGCACATATGAAAGAGAGCATTTGATGTAATCATCACCAAACTCTACACTGCAGAAAACAAACATAGTATGAAACCAATGGAGTTTACTCACTTCACTGAAATGTAAATTGTAGCTCCATCTTTTTTGGTGCTCACACATTCAGCTCTCATGGTGTACCACAAGAACCAGGTATGAACTGGCTGTGGGTAACATTAGTTTGGAAATTAGTCTGTCACAGGAATAACAGTCTAAGGCAGTATTGTAATAGGACTATCAAATAAAGGCACCTAAAGTGTTGAGGTCTGCTAAAGTTGGGAAAGGATTGGATGACAGTCATCTGTGCTATCAAAGGACTGGAATTGAGAGTGATCATGGCTATCCAGCTTTCTGTTCTCCTTTTGAAACATCATCCAACCTTAAGTGAGAGGAAACAAAAGCAGCAGTTGCAACAAACATGCCATAAGAAAGTAAAACTGTATGGGTATGACACTGGAAGTGCCACCTCTGGAAGAAACATTGTCATATTTCATAAGTTTTCATGAATATTCAGTGCAGTAAGAAATGACTCAGTGGTGCTGTGGGAATAGCAGAAATGCTTCTGTAAGTACGCTATGTATGAGAAGAACAATTTTGGCATACATTATGAAATAGAAACTTGAAGTAATCTTTAAGCCTGACAGTACTGGCAGAGTTCCACAGATTAAATATTTGGGTAAAACTGGTGTAGCTAGGGACTGATCAAGGATATCATTTCAGTGGTAAAATCTGGTTATTGTGAAGACTAATTGCCATAGGTTGTAGACAACAAGTAGTTCCAGGCTGTGGATGAAGAAGCTAAAGATTTATCAGCTTCTGCAAAGGTCATCATTCTTCCTTTTCTGGACATCAATTTCAGAAAAAAATATTGCTGTATAACTTGAAAGAAGATTAAAAAGAACTCCAATGCAGGCTGTGTAATTATAATGTACCTAATATGTGACTATACTGCATTCTGGGAGCTGCCAGTGGCAGAGCAAGCGACATCATGAGAAAAAGTCTAATGTTCTTTTTAGAGAGCCCAGCTTTCCCTCTTATGAGAGAGAATACAATGCTATTATGACACACATTATGAGTGTTGGAGAATATCTTTGTCATTATATCACAAATACAGCTTCATCATAGTTAACCTCCAAGACTTTCCAGTAAATCAGTTAATGACTGCCTATTTAGGGAACATTGAGACAAATTAAAGGAGTTTGCCAGACAANGGGAGGAGGGCACAATATTTGACCCACTCTAGAACATAAGAGATTTGAATTCTGCTCCTTCTCAGTAATAATAAAGATAATGCTAAATACATACTAAATCCTGCACCTTCTCCTTACTGGAAAGAAACAAGGTCCAGACAAAAGACTCCCTATAAAACATTGCTCTTCATTTCCCCAGAGACTTCTGACACTTTTAGCCTGGGTATCCTTCTATACATGGCAAAAGAGATGGAACTGGACCCCTTGAAAAGAATCAAGACTGGCATACATGGTAGTCATGAAAGGTCACAGGACAGGCAACAGAATTAAATCAGACATGAAGCTGAATTATACATGAGATTAAAGTAATCTCGGTGTTGTAATGAGAACTGCTGTGCAGTGTGAGGCCGAAACAAACAGCTGTGAGAGTGGCCAATTGGGTATGTCCAGGGAAAATATGGCAATGACAATGTCTGAGCAGCTGGTTATAAATTCAGCTGACAAGAGTAATTGGGTATATGTCCATGACTCTTGTTGTGTCAAAACAGGCACCTAAAATCCCCCTAACACTTAAACCACTGCCATTCTCTCATGTTTCCAAATTACAGACTTGACAAAAATGCAACTTGCAGGTAAGAAGGCACTTGAATAACATAGTATGTCACATTATGTGTGACATATAGCATTACAATATGGCTTTCAAAATGGGGTCCTCACAGAAAGGTGGACATTACTGACTTCTGATAGAGGGAAACATGAGTTGGTTCCCAGATGGCCTAATGTACAAGTTCATTACTGTGCCTCCATGTGGGAACAGCTGGACACAAGTCCATTTTGATGATGAACTGCTAGAGTTTGTATAGGCAAAACTGTAAAAAGACTAAACTTTGTGTCTTAAGGGACACATGATCATTTCCCACTTTGAATACTGTCATTTATGGGTTTATATTTCTTTGACTTAATGTAGTAGTGTACAACAGAATACTGCATCTCTCAGCTAGGATATAAATACAGTATGTCAGGCCTTCAAAATCAGGCAGTTGTGCCAACCGGGCAAAGAATTTTGCATTACATTTACACAGATGTACAACATCACCAGTCAAAAATGAAAACACTAAAAAAAAAAAAAAAAGGCAAATAATATATTTAGTACTCAAGAAGACAGATGGCAAAATTCATCTCATGTAGTGGTAGTGCAAGAAGCCAGTTCATTCTCCTGACAAAATTCTTTCTCATAGTCAGGGTGGATGTCAATAATTCATCACAGGCAGTGGAACACTCTGGTAGTTTTGGCAAAAACTGACGGGTGGATTTTATTTCTTATTTTTGTAAATAATTTTTTACTATATAACCATCTCTTTCCAGTGTTGGAAAGACCAGAAGAATCACTCTGCGTTGTGAAAGAGTCCAAGCAGACTGAGATTCTGTTAGAATGAAATACATTGACTATTAATCCAAAATTTCTTTTCATTTTGAAAATATCCTTCATTTTTCAATTAAGTAGTGCACTTTGGAATTTGATTTTCAAACAATGAGAGGGGGGAAAAAAAAAAATCTGTTAGATGGTACCTTTTGCCCTTGATTCTTAACCAAATAAGACAATACTTAGATATGCCTATTAGACAAATATAAAATCATAGAATGGTAAGGTTGGAAGGGACCTCAAGGATCATCTAGTTCCAACCCCCTGCCATAGGCAGGGACACCTCCCACTAGTACAGTTCACTGAAGGCCTCCTCCAACCTGGCCTTGAACCCCTCTAGGGAGGGAGCAGCCACAACCTCCCTGGGCAACCTGTGCCAGTGTCTCACCACCCTCACTGCAAACAACTTCCTCCTAACATCCAGTCTAAATCTCCCCTCTGCCACTTCAAACCCATTGCCCCTCATCCTGTCATTGTAAGACCTTGTCAATAGTCCCTCCCCAGCCTTCCTGTAGGCCCTCTTCAGATACTGGAAGGCTACTATAAGGTTTCCTTGAAGCCTTCTCTTCTCCATCTGTTATTTTGACAGTTCTCTTGAGAGGATGAGGTCTTAAATCAGCATAATGGGTTGGGGTTTTGGTTTAGTTTGGTTTTGGAAGGATTTTTTTTTTAATATTAATAGTTACTATTTTTCACATAAGTATTATAATTGGACCTGTAAATGGTTTTTAACAAATTAAATTAGCACTGAATACATATGTTGGCTATTGGGCTGTCACATAGGTTCTCACCCAGCCACAGCTATCCACAGAATAAAACTCTGAGACATTGGAAAAGTAAAACTAGAGGAAAAAAAAAAAACAATGTCAGTCCTTAAATTAAACTCTGCCTCCCTGATATAACCTCTTACCCTTGGAGCATTTCTAATCAAAGAATTGATGCATAACAATTGCAAAGAAAATGATTACATATGTGAATATCTGATTCTGAAAAGAAATCTGATTGATGAGAACAATATTGAGACTTAAATATCACCTAATCACAATCAGAAACTTTTAGTCTGTAATCTACCTGCACAACTAAATGCAGGTGAATAGAGACAAAATTGCACCAGCTCATTCGCAGCAACATGCAGCTGAGAATCAAAACACATGATGGCAGAAGCTTCAGTGCACATTGCTTTAAATACTAAATAGCTGAAAATTAAAGCATCAAAAATCTAGACAAAGGAGTATTATGCTCCACAAGGTCTGCATTTGAACTTCATGTGACAGAATGGTTTGCTTTAAGGTCTTTGTGAAGTTTTTCCCTCTGGCAGCCACTATTCTCCTCTGAAAGAGTTTTGCTGCCTCACTGGTGTTTGAGTGGTAATACTCACAATGGGCAACCACAACTTGTCCCCATCACCTTGTTCACACCAAACACTTCTGTAACTCCTTTTTACCATTCCAGAATAAGTAGGTAATAACATTTGCCTGCCTCTTGAAGATATTTCACAGAATCACAGAAACGTCCAGGTTGGGAAAGACCCCCCAGGATCACCAAGTCCAGCCTATAACCCTATTCTACAAGATTCACCTTAACTCACATCCAAACAACCCTCAAACGCATCCAGGATGGGTGACTCAACCACCTCCCTGGGCAGTTCATTCCACTCCCTAACCACTCTCTCCATGAACAACTTTTTCCTAATGTCCAATCTAAACCTCTCCAGCCTCAGCTTGAGGCCATTCTCCCTTCTTCTGTCTCAAATTACCTGTGAGATGAGCCCCGCAACAGTCTCTCCACAATGTCCCTTCAGATAGCTGTAGACAGCAATGAGGTCTTCCTTCAGTCTCCTCTTTTCCACACTAACCATCCCCAGCTCCCTCAGTCACTCCTCATCAGATTTATTCTTTAGGCCCTTCCCCAGCTTCATTGCCCTCCTCTGGACCCACTCTAGCACCTCCACATCTCTCCATGCCCAAAACTGAACACAATTCTCAAGGTGTGGCCTTACCAAAGCTGAGTACGAAGGGACAATCACCTACTTACCCCTGCTGGTCACAGCACTTTTAATACAATCCAGGATGCCATTGGCCTTCTTGGTAGCCTGGGCACACTGCTGGCTCATATTCAGCTCCTTGTTTGTTGCAACCCCCAGATTCCTCTCTGCCAGGCAGCTCTACAGCCACACTGCCCCAAGTCTGTAGTGTTGCTTGGGGTTGTTATGACCCAAGTGCAGGACCTGGCATTTGGTCTTGTTGAAACTCATCCCATTCATGTTGGCCCATTGACCTAGCCTATCCAAGTCCCTGAAAAGCCTCTCTACTCTCATTCAAATCAACACTGCCACCTAACTTAGTGTCAACTTTCCCAAGTGGGAAACACTGAGATACAACACTGATGAGTGGTATCAACAAGAAAGAGTTACAAATCCATTCTTTTATTGTCCTAATAAATGCACAAATTTCAAATGTAATGATTTTTTTTCTAAATAATAAAACTCATGGATGCCTGTAGACAGGAAGAGTGGCTCTCAGAGGAAAAACTTTTCACAAACCTCCCTATGAGGTGAAGTCCAACCATTGTACATAGACTGTGTCAACATCATCATTTTTCTAGATGGAGCTCTTTTTAAATGAGCTGCCCAGAGGCTGAAGGGCATGAAGCTTACTGTGTGCAGCTGCATTAAAAATGCCAGGATTTGCTGTCAGCAATACCTGGGAGAACTAGCAGTGAGGTAGCTAGCCACATCTGCACACACTTTAGTCACAGCCAAACAGCACGAGTAGTTGCAGATGTGCTTGCCACTGCTACTTCTCTGAAGTTTTAGATTTGTCCTCTCCAGAACTAAAAAAAAAAAACAAAACCAAAAAACCAAAACTCAGATCCAAAAGTTGTAAAGGGCAATAATGTGTGACTGACAATAGTCAGAGACAGGTTGCTTAAGGACTGCACATTTGTGTAAAGTCTGTAGTGCTTTCTGGAAGAACCATTCGTAATTATTCATTGTTTCTGATTGCCTCAACAGTCTGAATGTATTTGGGTTTTGGACTGAAAAAAAAAGTAAAGAATCAAGCAAATAAGTGCTAATCAGAGCAATATAGCATCACAAATACTGTGTTCTTTGCAAAGGACATCACCTTCAGAAAATGCATAAAGGAAACTAGAGATACACAACTTGATTTTATGAGCACTATTTAATGCAGAAGGACATGAGGGTCCTGTGAAGCTGAAAATGTTTCTAATCAAGATATTAGTACCCATTGTGATCCTAAATCAATTTCCCTTGTAGGTTTTAGCTGAAATCAGTAAGGTAATAAATGCCAGTCCTATAACCTCAAGGTGAGAGAAAGTTTACAAGCATCTGTTCCTTAAAAAAAAAGATTCATATACAAACTTTGGCACTTTTTTTCCCAAAAGCCTGATGATGGATATGTAAAGGGTTGCAGCTGTGCCTGACAGGGGTGAACACTTTGCAAAACAGAAGAAGCTGCACCCTTGTAGATGAAAGGCAAACAATTAGTCAAGCTTAACTTCTTGGGAAATGGTTACACCATTGTGTTAAGAGAGTTACAATTTACTTCTGCTATCATATGAAAAGGTTAACAAAAGTACTGAACTATATCTTGCTTCCCCAGGGAAAGTACAGCAAACTCACCAATCCTAGGTTCTATCAGAAGCTTCCCCAGCAGTGTGACAGCCTGATGTGGTAGGCCTAAGCAAGCCAAAGTAGGCTTATACAGGTCCTGGCTGGCCCAGACATGTTTTTCTGCTCTCCCTCCTTCTGTTTTGAGGAGAAGCAACCACGGGAAAGAGGACAATGAACCTGGAGCCACTGAGTCTAAGGACTCTGCCCTGGTCAGACTTGTTTTGCATCCTGTGTTAAACAAGGTACACAGGCTCAGCTTGTGCAAGGCTGTGCTCTGGCCTGAAAAGGGTAAAGCAAGTCTATGGTTTCACCTCATATGGTCAAGCTTGGCTGCCATTCTGATTGGTTGTTCTGTGTCCAAAGGCCCATTAGTCTTGGGCTGTATGGATAAATGGAGATGAGCAGGTGACACAACCTGTTCTGCTGCTGTATCCATGCTTGCTGCTTGTTACTGCCTTATTGTATCCCAAACTCCCTGGAATCTGCCTGCCAAGAGTTTACCAGGAACAGGCTCTAAAAGCCTCCATGCAATCAGCCTGCATAGCCAGCGTGACACCATGCTGAGACTGCACATGGTAAGACATCCTTCCTGCTCCTGAAAGACCCCTGCCAAGAACGGAATTCCTGGAGATACACAGATCATCCAAGGAGACCAGGACCAAGTCAGGGATTGTCTGCATCCTTTCCCCATCAACCTGGGAAGAATTAGAAGTCTCTGCAGTTGACAAGACAGTAACAGAATTCCCTGAAAGCATTTGGGAACTGTCTCAAGCTGTAGCCAGCCCTGCCAGTCAGGAGATAATTTTGTGAGTAAATACTTAAAGCCTCTTGTAATTCACCATTGCCTTCTGCCATAAGCAGAAAGGAACTCCATGAGTCCAGCAAAGAACCAATTATTATTAAAATTAGTGGTTGGGGTGGGAGAGTTCTGAATATTTAATATTAATAAACAATATTAATTTTGAAAATCATATTTCACATCAATTAATTACCCCTCCAGAACACAGCCCAGAGCAGTAAATTTCACAATTTGGTGTATGACAACTCATCCTGAGGTAAACCAGGATAATTTGTTGTTGCTGTTTTTAACCGTAAAAACACCATATTTAATACTGATCAGGCTGAATATTTCTTATCTTATCACAGTTCAGCGTGTAGAAGGGTACCATAACATGAAGCAGAAGCCATAGTAGGTTCCTGCTAGCCCTTCCATATCTGTAGACAGTTTTAAACAACCTTGTTTATAACCATAGCTGTCTTTCTAGTGGAAGAATTTCCAGTTCTGTTGGTTTCCCTGGCAACTATTAGTAATGCAAGCAAGATACAATATAGGAAAAAAAAAAAAAAAAAAAGGATTTTACCCAACCCTGTATTTGATAATATTGCTAATTTCCCCCTCATATCAAAGGGAATTTCACAATAAAATGTTCCCTTCTATATAAAGGGTGACAAGAATATCAGACAGCACAGCTCCACCACAGTAAATGCTTTTCCATAACTCTTCAACCGTCTCATATGATTCTGCCTAGAGTTGTACAAAATAAATATTCATCTTCTCAAGAAGTTTTCAGGAAACAGCTTCTAATTTGTATGAGTTATCTCCATGTTTCTGAAGGACCAGGGCAGGGAGGTTAAGCAAAATGAAGACACATCTCTCTGATCAGCTCTAAACTTTTTTTCCTCAACATAGTCCCTCTCCCATTCTGTAACACATGGCATATTGGCAGTGGTGCAGGTAAATCACACCCCAGAAGAGGCAATTAAGCCTAATTTGGCAGGGCTGAGATGAAAATTCTCTCTGTTTATTCTTCCCCATTAGTATTCTAACACTAGCTATCTGTTTCTGCAAAAGTGCCACACTGGTATCTTCTTTCCCCCTAGTACTGGTCCTCACAGCTTGTCTTTCCTGCTTACACAGATTCACCTTCTCAACATGAATGTCACATTCAAAAGGGAGATGACTGCTGAGTTGTAAAATCTGTGTCAGTTTATCCTCTTTTTGGCAGAGTCTGCATTTACATGGACAAGCAATACTTGGTGGCATTGCAAAGCTTTCACCGGAAATCAGAAATGAGCAGGGGATGACCTTGAAACGTACAGATGAAAGGAAACATTGTGGCAGCCACAGCTGTGAAAAGCAAGGGAAATCCACCCCCCAAATAAATAAATACAGTCCATGATTGGACGGAAGGCAGAGGAAAGAGTTGAAGGTGACAGAGAATGTGAAGATTGGGTCTGTAAGCAGGAAATGAAATTTCAGCCCTTTACTAACAGATTGGGGGGGGGAGGAAATAAGCATTTATATTTCTAAAAGACAGTGTTTACAGCAAGAAAAAAGGGACATGGTAGAGAACCAAAGTGCACTTTTCAGTGGGGAACAAAGGTAACAGTAACATACAGAACTTCATTCATTTGTTATATAAATGATTTTCAGTCTCTGTATAATTTTTCAGCTTTAAGCTATATAGTTTCACTTCAATGTTCCTTCTATAGGTTCAAAAACATTTTTGGAACAATTTCCTACTGAAATAATTTTACAGGAAAAAGGAGGATTCTCAGAGAACAGAACAAATGAAGACTCTAACCTAGATAAAAGCCTGTGTCTTCACCCACAGGCTTTTCTGTCTGTGCAAGCCCATCTCATTAACATAATTTTGTCTCCAAACTAATTGAGTCAGCCTAGATGCAGTCAACAACAGGGTATCAGATCAACTCTTTCCAGACATTTCCATAAAATCAGATGCATGAATCCTGGAATATTCTTAGTATTCTTTAATAAAATGCACCAAGGAAATCTGTATTGCTTAGTGATGTAACTCAGAAGATCCAGTTTTGAAAAAGTAAACCCAAAGAGCGCGTAAAATTACTTCATAGACTTAAAAGGAGTGGAAACAGAAATGGGAAGACTGACCCTCTATGTACCAAGTGAAATGACAACCAAAACCTTCAAGCACATATGCTGCTCTCACAATTTGCTTTGTCTCAATTTCTAATTTATGATCTGCAGTTGTCTTCATATATCTACACTGCAGTGCAGACTGGTGCAGAGATGCCTGAGCCAGCCACAACCATGTCAGCCCCAAAACTTGCTGCAGGATAAATACAGCAGTGATGTGCTAATTAGCACAGCCAGCACACACTGCTTCTAGGTGCTGGTTTCTCTGCAAGACACCCTTCTGTGTAAGGTAGAAGTACTGACTTACTGATCGTTAGGTTAGATTCTTACTACAGAGTCAAACTGCGCTATACAAGCTGTGCTATGTAGAACTTCTTAACAGACATTGTGCTATTCTCTATTTTTGTTATAAAGGCTCACCACTGGCAAACAAGGGCCCATGAAAGACTCACCTTTCACCTTCCTCTTTTTTCTTAAGCAAGATTTGGCTTTAATGTTCACACACACACACAAAAAAAAAAAAAAAAAAAAAAAAAAAAAAGCAGCTTGAAAAGTAACCCGAGTGCTTCAGAAGCCTGGAATCCATATTAAGAAAAAATAATCAGGGAAAAAAAGCCCTAAATCACTCAGTCCACAAAATCTCAACAGAAGGAGGGTATAGAGTAGGCACTATTCTTGCTGTATGTCTTAGGACTTTGTTGTTTTGAAAATGCTGTTCAAAGCTTCAGTAACTCTGCGGTCATTTCAGAGATCCAGTTAATATTACATCAATGGGAAGCATCTAGAGAAGATGAGATCTCCATCCTCCAGCAAGATTCTGCACTTTTAAACTCAGCCTAGTGAGGTTCATGTCATGCTACAGTTATGGACACTTGCCTCACAAAGACAGATTTATGCTAATTTCCACCCAGCAACCAGAAATGACTGTTTCAATGATCAGCTTGCATTTGATTTTTAGCTCTCACTAAAAAGTCTTACCCTTTTAACAGCCGTAATTTGCAGGTCAAAAATGACAGCAAGTGCACTTTTGTGGCCTCTAACTATATAATAAGCTATTATATTTAGATTTCTGATTACGTTTATTCAGATGTTCAAGTGACAAACTCCATTTAGAAGTAATTATGCTAATAAAAAGGGACTAAATCCAAAAAACTTGTTCAGTGTTATCCAGAGTGCTATACTATTTTACTACAGCAACACAGGTCAGGAAGGGAAGAACCTCCATTTTGAAGAACTAAGTTAACTAACTAAAGACCCTCCACTAATTTTCACTACCTTACAATGCTGTCACAATCTGTTCACATGGTCACCTCTTCTTCTGATATTGTGATTTATGTGGAGATCTGGTAGGGCAGAATCAAGTTCATCAACCACACTCCTCTCTTCTAGCAACTGTACACCAAAAAGGACAATTCAGTCACTGGTCTGGATTTTGTCTCTCTTTTTCTTTGGAAAAACACCTGCAGTTCTCTTTGGTGCTTGTGCTGGTTTAAGGCTAATTGGAATATTGTAATAGAGAAAATTAAATTATAGGCTGTGAAAAGGAAACAATGCAAATGTCTGCTTCACTCATAGGCTTGCTGAGATAGATAAGAATAAAAATACAAAACAAAGATAAGACACTCGGGCTTGCAGACATTCTTGGGCTGCCTAGTTTCTGGCCTTCTCTCTGCTGAGCAACCTCACTAACCACTTTTCTTCTAGCCCCCCTGGTCAATCCTCCAAACTCACCTTGCACATAAAGCAAACCTTGGGGTAAGTTATAGGGGTGGGGAGAAGGTGGAAGGGTGGTTGGGAGCCCCTCCTGGGGTCTCTGATTTCTGGGAGGGAAGTTGTGTTTCTGTATTACCTTTAACTTGTCTGTTTCTGTAACTATTCCTGTCTATTGTGCATATCTCTGCTTGTATCTTCTGCCAAGCTGTAAATAGAGCTTCAATCCTTCACTTCCATCTGGCTGAGTCTAGTCTGGGTGATTTTACAAAGTGTTGGGGGGCAGGGAACTCCCAAACCGTCACAGTGCTATACTTACATAATGCTTATCATAATGACAACCAGTAACTCTAATTCACATCATTAGGTCACAGAAACATAGAATTATTTAGGTTGGAAAAGACTTAAGATAACTGAGTCCAACTGTAAAATGGCACAGGCCAGAAAAGACTGTACAGATAGAAAAGCTAACGTAGCTCTACTTGGAAGGGCATAGCTCAGCAAATGCCAGAGTGCAGTACAGAGACCATCACCTAACTCCAAAACCAGAGCCAGACTGACTGCATTTTCTTCTCTTGAAGAGAAAATCATTTGGAGTGAAGAACACTCCTTCTGTGTTATTTGAAAAGTTCTTACCAAAATGGTCCCTAGTAAAGACCACAATTTTGTCACAGTACCAAAACAAGCTCAAGAAAAACATAATTAAGATATTCAAACTTTCAAAAATGTCCCTGAGGCTGAGGAAAAAAAAAAAAACAAAACAAACCTAACTAAACCAATACCACACCAAACCAAAAATCAAACCAACCAACACCCCACAAAAATCAACCAACAAACAAACATACAAAAATTTAAAAAAAAAAAAAATCACACAGTATTGGACTGTGGATGTTGTACAACACAGGCTTTTATGCAATAATGGAGATATTAACCTTGCAAACTGCTGAGCCTATAGATAAAAGACCTCATAAAAGGAAATTCATTCAGCAACATTTTTGTTCAACCATTCTTGCAAGAAATAACTTTTTTTCTTGAGCTTTGCCTTTACCTTTACTCAAAAAGCATCTCATGTTCGCAGCTTCAGTTACAACATTCTCATGACTGATATCAGTTATGATGATACTTAGAGAGCAAAGCAGCAATTTTTGAAACACGGAAAGATTAAACTTTGGGTAGAAAATATTTATGTTCACAAATATTTACACTCACAAGTTAGGATTTTATCCTCGGAACAAATGACATCAAACTTCAGTAAGTCACAGTAAATTTCCTCCTAGGAAAAGGAAGTCCTTCCATGAATTTAATAAGTGCAGACAAACCTTGCTTTGAATGCTTCAGTACTTCTGGAAAACTACTAATGAAAGAAGTTTAAAAAAAAAAAACACAAAGGAAAGAAGAAAAAAATAAAGAGGATTTTTCTAGTGCTTTAGAAATTATTTGTCCTCTTGAACTGATAGAACTAAAAATGTTGAATAAATTTAGACTCTTAAAGAACTAAAATAAATCGCTCATAGAACACCAGATGCAAACAAAGTGCCATCATGTTGAGTATTCACAAGGTGAGACTGCAGACATAAATATAAGCAAGAATATAATGACTGGCAAACATCAAACATGGCTGATATTCCTGATCCCTGTGAGTCTCTGGAGTATGAAATAGTTTAGCCCCTTCTCGTTGAGTGAATTTCAATACAGGCAGTTTCCAAAAACATTGGCATTCCAGACATGACTTATTAAACAGCTCAGTAAACAACCAGGGAAAGGTAGGAGTTCATTTTAGGCCCTGGTGCCTTAGACACTGATGACTTTATATCACATAATGCATCATTAACATTCACAATGAAGTTGTAAACTGCTTTGTAGATGCAGGTAGTAGCAAACACAAAGACCAAGTGGTTTAAATGTGTTTGAAGATGCTTATTGTGAAGACATAGTCAAAAAACTGTTTCTATAAATGCTTGACTAATGCCTTGCCCTGCTTCAGCCCCAGCTGGCAGCAGAGCCTCCTCACACTGGGCAGCTCCTCACACAACTTTCTCTGCTTCTGGTCTCACCCCCATGGCGGGACGGGAAGGCAAACTGGGAGAAAAAGGCAACCCCCTGTGTGTTCAGGTAAGTAAAAGCACAAATAGATAGAACCAATCACAAAGAACAATAATACTAAAGAAATAATCTATCAGCAAAGCAATACAAAACACAGCACTCACCACAATGGCCCAGTGTGACGTCTCCACCCAATCCTGTCTCATCGCACCACAATCACCTGCTCAAATCACCCACATTCACCTGTTCAACCCTTCCCTTACATAACAGGCATGACATCAGTATGGTCTAGAATACTCACTGGCTGCTTCGGCTGTCTGTCTTGGCTGAGGCCCATATCAGCTTCTTGTGAAGGAGGGGGGTGGGGAAATAAATTACACAAAAAAAACCCCATAACCCTAACCTATCTGAATCCAGGACATGTCTGAATTCAGTGGCTTTTGTGGCTCCTAACTTCAGTTCTCCCCTAATTGTGTAGAAGGTTTAGACATGCCCAGGAAGAGGCAGGTGGAAATGTCAGTTGTGGAAGCACCCTATGTTTTTCTTGTCACCCATCAGAGACAGCAGCAGAGGGAGGTCAGACAAAATGCCCAAAGACAAGGAGCGTGCATGTAAGTAGGAACTGAAATGGCGGTAAGCGCTCAGACATTAGCTTGCTGAAAGCCGACTCCCTTATGTTCCCTGTCATTAGCCTTAACAGGTAAAAGTTATCTTTTGTCAAAGCAAATGTCTCTTCCTACTTTAACACAAAAAAACCCAAACAAACAAAAAACCCAACCAAGGCTTCATTTAAAATTACAGATTCTGTTTTGCTCTGCGAGACACAGGCCCACTGGTAGACATATAAAGAACAGAGGTGACAGGAGGCATAATTAGAACTCATGTGTCAGCTATATAGCGTAGTATCATTATCCAGATTCCACTAGGGAGTGAAGGAAGCAGCAGGAACAGTTTCTAATAGGTAAGCTACAGAGTGGTGCAACTACAGTGTGAAAGACCAGTGCAGCTACCATCATTAAAACTGACTTTGCAAAAGAAGATGAAAACTTCTCAAAAGACTTGATAAGAGAATTTTACACAAACTGCATTATGGAAGGAGATATCAAGACTCTAAATGGTATTACAACTAAAACCAAAACAAGTGAAATTTCACTTTTACCCCTCAAAACAAAGCAAATAACAATTATCACAGCATATATCTACATCTGTATCAACAACAAGGAGATATACTCAGCAAAAGACGATGCCTGAAGAAAACTTTAAGAATGATCTATACTAGGGAAATGGCCTGGTTTTGATTTATGACAGAACAAATCCTGTTCAGTGATTTTACTTTGCAGCTCAGTCTCTTGAAAGCAAAAGCACTTTCTGAAACTACCAGCATGTTTCAGCAACAGAGTCTGCTGCTAGTAGCGACAAGGCTCCATGCTTGTAGTGAGTACCAAGGATTTGTATGCAGGCCAAGGTCACTGCTAAATCTTGATGCTATGTTAGAAGTGCAGAAAGTAAAAGGCCAAACCCGTGGGGAGGAGGGGACAGGAGAGTTCTCCTTGAAGTGACCATTCCATACATGCCATATTGAGTATAAGGCTGGGACATCACAAGGGTTAATCTCTCTTTTCAGTTGTCAGTATTAGAGAAGGACTTTGTCCTTCTTACAATTCTGATCTGTATGTTACTGAATTTAGCTCCAGAATTCAACTCCTGAATCCAGTTCCTGACTGCTGCTGAGTATAGCCTGGGACTTCCCCAATGCCTGTCCACAGTATCAGCAGTGACAGTGCTGACAGAGGGGTTGAGTTCAATACTGGGTTTGTAGCTATTTGTATCTATTTTGTTTTGTTGTTGCTATTTTCATTAAAGCTTCTTTTGCCTTTCAATTCAGAAATCTTTCTTCTTTCTTATTCTTCCCTTTGGGAAGGGAGAAGGATTAATAGAGAGCATTTATCGTTCATCTAGTGGCCGGCTCAGACCAAACCCTTGTCAGGAAAAACACACACAAATAAGAAAAAATAAGAAATACTCTCACTGATCAAGTTTTCCTGAGACCATATTGTATTTGGTACAGTGATTCATAAACTTCCAGATTATGTACCAAACTTGTTATTTTAACCTTTAAGAGGTGAAACAAAGCAAGAAAAATTTCAGTAGTTTCATGTAGTGCTGCATTTTGCCCATAGCAAAGAATGAAATAGAAATGCCATGTAAGTATGTCTTTATTATACAGTTAAATATTCATAGATGTGTTTGAGTTTTTAAAAAAAAAAAAAAAATCCATGAAATTTATCATGGAAGAGCTAGCCTAAGAGTGCTATCATAAGAATTAATCTTTGCATTAAAAGCCTACTGAGAAGCATCTTCGGCCTAACACAATTCCACGGGCTTATTGCATTGAGTCGCTATTGTAATAAGCATTCAGTTGAGTCTCTGTACTAAGCTCTGTACTGAAGCTAACTTAGACTGAGAAGGATTGTTGCCACATTGAAAGAGAAAATCTACTATTAATCACCATCTTATGCAAAATCATGCTCATGGGAATATACCCCTAGTTTAGCAAGCAAATCAACCATTGAAACTGCCTAAAACTGAGATGAATACCATATCCAAACTGTTTAATATTTACTAATAAATTTAATATTTACTTACTGCAATTCCTATTACAACTATTTTTAAATAGCAGATTATGTGGAAGTGCAAACATGAACACCTGAAGATCCACCTTGCTTCCTTGTTTCCAGTAAAGGGCTTTGTGGAATATTAATTAAAATACAAACCCAGGGCTTTTTCTTCTTAACTGATCTCCGAGAGAGCAGCTTCAAAGGGAAGATATAACTTTCACTTGTGAAAAAAACCAAACCAAACCAAAACAAAAACCCAGCTCTTCTTATGATTAAGTAGCTACAAATTTGTACACAATTCAGATGATTTCCAGATTACTTCGACAAATAAATCACTCCAAATGACATGTAGGTACTGAAAATTTATTGCAAACAACAAAATAACATTAAAGGAAGCTGGGGGGTATGTATCACACTACGTATAAATGATAATATAATTTGCTAACACTGAACCTTGATTCATTCCTTTCCAAAGATACTGATAAGCTCCAAAATAATGAAGTTTACCAGTAGATAATTGTCCCTATTTGAGCACACTGAAAAAATACAGGGAGATTGCAGTGACCAAAATTACGAGGTGAAGTGTTTTGAATATATACAATCTGGTAGAGTTCAACAGTAAGTTCTACATCCTGAGTAGGCTTCTGTGTGACTTAAGAGACAGGAACAGCTCTGGCAAAACCACGGGGGAGGAATCAAACTAATTCAGGATGGAGACAAATCAGAGATTGTTATGTGGAGGAGGTGGGTAGCAGATCTGTAACAGCAAGAAAACTTTTGTGCTGATGTGCAGAGTACTGCCTCTGTGGGAGAGGTTTGCAGAGCCATGAAAAGTTGCTAACAAAGTTGTCTCACCACCCAACTTTTTAAAGGGTGACATCAGGATATATTACTGTTTCTTGATTTTCTTGCTGAATTCTGAAGTGTTTAGGTTTCGTTTGATACTGAGAATCCATTTGCAAATAGTTTATAAGAAAGCTAATAAATTATGATTATATGTTTGGAGCACTCAGGTAATTTTGGTATGAACTGTTAATGTATTCAAATGGAAAACAGTTTTCTACAATCACGGCTAACAACTCTAATAACAAAACTTTATGTTAATATCCATTGAATATTCACAATATTACTAGGGCTTATTATGTGTGTAACTCCTAATAAAAAATATTTTGGCCCGTTACCATTTATGAAGTCATGGCATAATGAATAAAAAATGTAGAGTGTGACTAAAATTTGCTTTCAACATGATGAATTTTAAAGTTATATTGGACTACTATATATAAGTACTGGAAAAATTAACAGTCAAACAAATATATTATTTAAATGCAGAAAACTTATTTTGCTGTGTGCTTTTCAGGGAATGTAAAATGTGAGAAGAAATAACAGCAGAAGTTATTATAAATTAATGAATAATATTTATTGGGTACTGTTGTAAGAACTTATTTCCTGTTCTTCACTGGATATATAAAACTTGTCTTCAGTGTTAGGAAGAAAAAATACTTTGTAGAAAAACATACTTTTAGAAATGCTTATGTTGTACACAAGGTCACCTTGAAGCTATAATCTAAGAGTTTAACTAATTAGCACAGAATCACAGAATTAACCAGGTTGGAAAAGACCTTTAGAGTTCAGCCTAACACCTAATTAACAAAACCATGGCACTAAGTGCCTCATCCAGTCTCCTTTTAAACACCCTCAGGGATGTTTAAACTAAAACTCCACCACTTCCCTGGGCAACCCATTCTAATGTCAATCACTCTTTCTGTGAAGAACTTCTTCCTAACATCCAGCCTAAACCTGCCCTGGCACAGCTTGAGCCTGGATCTTTTCCCTTCATGTAAGATAGGAAACTGATAACTAACAGAAACTAAAGATGAGATATAAGCCTTCCATTTAATTTCCATCATGTATGTCATGAACTGCATGAATTTTGAAGAGAAAGCTGAACCTGTACAGGTGCTGTACGAGTATACACAAAGGAATTTCCACCATGCCAGCAGCTTTGTCTGCTCCTAGGCCCCACTTTGAGCATGCCAGATTCTTACCAGCCATTCTGGATGGAGCCCAAGTAGTACTTTTTTCCATTAATTTGGCTTGTCACTTCACTTAAATATTCTGGTATCTTCGTTGCTATTTTGCTGTCCTATCGAAAATAACTTTAAAAGTTCAGCATTGGTCTTTATTAGTCAGGTTATGGCTCATCAAGTCAAAATCCATACTGCTACTTTCCTATCTTATCTTTCCTCACAACTACAAATTTTAAAAGCTGGAGCAGCTCTGCTATGAGGACAGGCTGAGAAAGTTGAGGCTCTTCAGCCTGGAGAAGAGAAGGCTTCCAGGAGACCTTAGAGTAGCCTTCCAATATCTGAAGGGGGCCTACAGGAAGGCTGGGGAGGAACTATTTGCAAGGTCTTGCAATGACAGGACAAGGGGCAATGGGTTTAAACTGGCAGAGGGGAGATTTAGACTGGATGTTAGGAGGAAGTTCTTTCCAGTGAGGGTGGTGAGACACTGGCACAGGTTGCCCAGGGAGGTTGTGGCTGCTCCTTCCCTGGAGGTGTTCAAGGCCAGGTTGGAGGAGGTCTTGAGTGAGCTGTACTAGTGGGAGGTGTCCCTGGCCTATGTCAGGGGGTTGGAACTAGATGATCCTTGAGGTCCCTTCCAACCCTACCATTCTATGATTCTGTGATTCTATCTTTTAAAGCTCAAATTTAAATTTCTTTTTTAAATAGCTTTGAGATGTAGACTGTTGGAAATAAAGACTCTTATGGCTTTTAACATGATTTTCTAATATCTGTTAAAAATGTTAGTTAATGTAAAATGCTTTTAAACTTGTTATTGAAACAAAACTTTGCATTACAAACATTACTGGGGGGAAATCTGGCCTGTTATGTAGAAGGTCAGACTACAATGGTCTCTTCTGATTTTCAAATCTATGGTGCACTGAATAATTTAAATAACTTTGCAGGACAAACAGAGAAAGTGGAGTTTAACAGCTAAGCAGGCAGGAAACCTTTTTGCACCTCACCCAGCAAATGAAGTCTAGCAAGACTTGAAAATATCAACAAAAGAACCCCAAATCCATTTAAATAGCTAATAGCTGTTTTCACAACCTTACCATGGCTAATATAGCTGGTTTTGGTGTTTCAACCTAGTTACTACATAGACACATTCAGCAATACAGCTGTATGGAAACCTGATTAAAACAGGAAATTCCACTAGGCTGAAGATTTTGCCACTGTTTCCAAATGAACCCAGTAAAATGGATTGTGAAATAGTTTATTTGCTAATTGACTTACAGATCCTTGGGCCTAAGAACATGACGCTGTGGTTATGTATCCACGTTGATGTGTCATAAACCCAGAAAGCTACTGAAGAGGAGCATCCATCCAGATACCCAGTTAAGTATCATAGAATCACAGAATGGTAAGGTTGGAAGGGACCTCAAGGTTCATCTAGTTCCAAACCCCTGCCACAGGCAGGGACTCCTCCCACTAGTACAGGTTACTCAAGGCCTCATCCAATCTGGCCTTGAACACCTCCAGGGAAGGAGCAGCCACAACCTCCCTGGGCAACCTGTTCCTGTGCCTCACCATCCTCACCGCAAACAACTTCCTCCTAACATCCAGTCTAAATCTCCCCTCTGCCAGTTCAAACCCATTGCCCCTTGTCCTGTCATTGCAAGACCTTGTAAATAGTCCCTCCCCAGCCTTCCTGTAGGCCACTTCAGATACTGGAAGGCTACTATCAGGTCCCCTCAAAGCCTTCTCTTCTCCAGGCTGAAGTATCCCATTCCCTTTCCTTGAGAGGACTGATGCAGCTCACCAAGTGGCCACACAAGTGCCAGTGTTAGCACAGTGGAGTGGGGGAGATCACACAGCTGTGGCAATTAGAAACACAGAATTGAATGGAGGTCAGATTTCTGTAACGCCATAATCGTGGCCCGTGTCTCTACCAGTTCAGCTGACTGAAAAGCATAAGATGACAGCTCAAAGCACAAGCATGCTTACTCTCTAACTCATATTAAATCATACTCTGCAACCTGTACAGTGAATTTTCAGGTGATCCAAAAATGTATTCTGTTCAGCAACTCCTTCATTACAATTCACACTGCATTGTCGCACAGTGTCAGAAAGCAAGCTGCAGAATGCAAACATTTCAANACATACAGAAGATTTACCACAAGTACAAAAAAAAAAAAAAAAAAAAAAAAAAAGCCAACCAACAAAACTCTGTCAATAAAGGTTTTATATGAAAACATAAAGAGAAAAAAAAAGCCACTCCTGTCTTCACCCTCCAAAAGAATCCTGCCTTTTATGTCCTTAGAGATAGAAATATTTCAGGAATTCTATCAAATTGCATGTATTTTTTAATTATACACATATCACAGGGAAAAAAAAAAATAATGTCCACTGGGGGGACAAAGGTTTTAAAAATCAGGCTGAAAAGCAAACCCCAAAACATACCACATAAAAGAGTAGAGATGTGATGGTTGGAGAGTTCCCTGCCCCCCTTCCTCACTTTGTAAAATCACCCAGACTAGACTCAATCAGATGGAAGTGAGGGACTGAAGCTCTATTTACAGCTTAGCACAATATATAAGAAGAGATATACACAACAGACAGGAATAGTTACAGAAATATACAAGTTAAAGGTAATACAGAAATACAACTTCCCTCCCAGAAATCAGAGACCCCAGGAGGGGCTCCCAACCATCCTTCCACCTTCTCCCCACCCCTATACCTTACCCCAAGGTTTGCCTTATGCACAAGGTGAGTTTGGCAAGGGAGGTTAGAAGGAAAGTTGTTAGTGAGATTACTCGGCAGAGAGGAGAAGGCAAAAAAGCTAGAGAGACTGAGACTCTCTGAGACAGAGAGTGTCTTATCTATGTTTGTGTTCTTATTATACATCTCAGCAAGCCTATGAGTGAAGTAGACATCACCATTTTTTGCTTTTTGCAGCCTATAATATAATTTTCTCCATTAAAATATTCCAATTAGCCTCAAACCAGCACAAGAGATTAAGATAATTTTCTTCCCTAAAACTTTAAAAGATATATAGGAAGTAAAATAGTATTCTCAGGATACAAAGTCACTGGATGTAGAAACTTATCATCTATGTTAGTGATTACAGTATCACAGTATCACCAAGGGTGGGAGACCTCAAATATCATCAAGTCCAACCCATTACCACAAACCTCAAGACCAGACCATGGCACCAAGTGCCACATTTAAACCTGCCTTGAACACCTCCAGGGACGCTGACTCCACCACCTCCCTGGGCAGCCCATTCCAGCAGTCAATGACTCTCTCAGGCAACAACTTTCTCCTCACCTCCAGCCTAAACTTCCCCTGGCACAGCTTGAGACTGTGTCCTCTTGTTCTGGTGCTGCTTGCCTGAGAGAAGAAAGCAACCTCCCCCTGGCTACAAGCACCCTTCAGGTAGTTGTAGACAGCAAGAAGGTCTCCCCTGAGCCTCCTCTTCTCCAGGCTAACCAATCCCAGCTCCCTCAGCCTCTCTTCATAGGGTTTGGTGCTCGAGGCCTCTCCCCAGCCTCATTGCCCTTCTCTGGACACCTTCAAGTACCTCAAGAACACTACTAAGAACACATCACAACAGACCTCCAGGATCCTCATAAACCATTTTCTTTTAAACTACAAATCTTTAAACATGTGGTAAAACCAGCTACAGGAGAGTTGAACTAATGTGTCTCTCGGATCATATGAGAGTTTTCACATCCTTGTTTCCCGTCTCTAAGAGGCTGTGTGGCTCCACAGCTGCTGTCCATTCTTTTGGAGGGTTTCTTGAGAGATGGGGAAGAGACATCATCCCTAATCTGAAAAGGCTCTTAGTTCACTAATACTAGTGCATGACCAAAGTATTTGCTAGGCCTTGGCCACTCTACTCATTTCTGTAAAGAGGAGGCAAAACAGTGTGATCCTGATATTACAACAACAAATCCTCAGAATATCTTGTTTTCACAGAACTTTTATGCTTCTACAGGCTCCTCTAGACCTCTTTACTCCATGTTTGTTAGAGCATCAATCATTAGATGATCAAATAAAACCAGATGCTGATTCCCACAGCCTTGGTTTCCCACAAAATTTATTTTGATACCTATAGAAAGAATAAACACTGTCTGGGAACCTAAATGAAAGTAAAAGGACTGGTTTAGTTCCACAAATACAATTCAAAGTAATGTATATCTAATAGGAAGTGGTAGTCTTTCCCTAGCTGCACAGAAGTATAAATGTGCCCATGAGTCTGCCTGTTTGAAACTAGGGAACTTCTTGCTACAGTCTTTCGTCTATTTCTATTCATAGCTGTTAATTTTTAAAGAGACCAAAACAGCAAGAGGACAGAACAGTCAACCCTGTCAGATTCAGAGAAAAAACACATTAGTCACCTGAAGAGTGGCTCCTTATTTCAGGCCCTTTATGGTTTATTTAGCAAAGTAGGTGTCCTGCTTTTCCTCTTTGGCCCAGATGCTGTGTCTCCCACTCCATCTCAGTTAATCATGCTGTGCTTCAGCTTGCCAGAGAGAAGCAAAAGAGGATCATCATCCCTAATGCTCCACCCTGCTGCACAAACTCCATTTCCCTAGCCATAAACTGGTTGTGTAGCCCTTCCTGTTATAGCTCTTACTTAGGGAACCATTTGCTCTATGAACACAGACACTCAAAGGAATCATAGCTGTGGACTTGCTATGCCAGCACAACTTTTGTTCCAGGGACTGCATAAAAATTCCCAACCTAACACTGACAATTTATCACATCATGTAGAGTGCTGATAGGTATGACAGGAGATGTTTTTAGAGCTGTCTCATCAGTGGTGGAAAGAGCATGTAACCCTTTTCTAATGTTCATAGGCTCATAGGAAAATTTGGGTTGGGAGGGACTTTGAAGATCACCTAGTTTCAGCCTCCCTGGCACTGGCAGGGACAGCTTCCACAAGACTAGGCTGCATCCACGAAAAAAGACAAAGGGTGATGGGTACAAGTTACTCCTGATGAGATTCCTATCGGACTCCAGAAGAAAATGTCTCCCCATAAGAACAGTTAGAGATTGGAATCATCTCCCAGGGGAAGCAGTGGACACCCCAACATTGGACAGTTTAAAGACTCGGCTTGACAGGGTGCTGGGCCAGCTCATGTCACCTATGCTACCACCTAGGAAGGTTGGACCAGATGAACCTTGGAGTCCTTTCCAACCTGGCATTCTGTGATTCTGTGATCCAGCCTGGCCCTGAACACTTCCAGGGAGGGGGCATCCATAACTTCCCTGGGCAGTCTGTTCCAGTGTCTTGCCACCCTCACTGTAAAGAATTTATTTCTAAATATCTAGTCTAAATTCACCTTCCTCAAGCTTCAATCCATTGCCTCTCATCCTATCATAACAGGCTCTTGTTAAAAGTACCTCCCCCACCCCCAGCTTTCTTGTATTCTCTTTTAGTTACTGGAATGCTACTAGAAGGTCTCCCTGGAGCCTTCTTGCTCTCCAAACTCTTCTTCACTTTCATGGTAGAATCCACAAATCCACTTCATTTAAAATCTCTTGATCAGAGTTTGTGTCAGAAAGACTGAGAGGTCATTCCTCCAACCCTGACAGGAGGCTTTACTCTCATGAGTAAAGTTTCAGAAACAGATTTTCTTGAGCCTCATTTTCATCTTCCATGCTCAGGAGTTTCCCTTGAATGCATTAAATCTTATGGCAAATTATACAGATTTTGATAACTCAGGAAACATTATGTTCAACAAAGATACCAAAACAAATTGGAACACCCAGACATTGTTACAACATTTTTTCCTAATCAGCCAGAGTGGCCTTTTTTTTTTCAGCACTTTCCATGTCACTTTGTTTATGATTATAAGCATAGCTTTGATAATAAAAGTTCTGTCCCATAGGTTTGATCTCCTAGATATGTTATCTTTGAAATTAAATACTACCTCTTTCCCCTTCCCTCTCCAGTGCCTTTCTATGTGCTATCAAGCTTATCCACCTGTCTTGCCCTACCTTGTCCCAAATGCTTTACTTGACAGTGGTCACCTTGCATTGTTCCAAGGTCTTTCTCCCTTTGAGGCTTTACTATTTCTTGACTAATTACTGAGATAAAGAAATCTGTCCATGTCGAAGTTTATGCACTGGAAACCTACATGCCTCATAATACCAGAACTACACAAAATGCATCCTAAAATATTGTCCCATAAACGACAAAGCATTTGGAAATATCCGAGTCTGTCATCATTTAATCCCATGGCAATAAAGCCCTACATAGCCATTTGCTCACTTCCCTGTGATGTGATGGAGAAGAGATCTGGAAGTAGGAAAGTGAGAAAACGCATGGCTTAATGTAAAGACTGAGACTGTTTAACAGATAAGGCAAAAGCCAATGCACAAGCACAACAAAACAAGGAATTAATACAGCACTTCCCATCAGTAGATGGGTTCATCAATTCCCAGGAAAACAGGGCTCTATGACACATAAGCGTGACCTGGGAAGACTAAGACCATTACTCCAAACATCCCATTTTCCTCCTTCTTCTCCCAGGTTTATACTGCTGAGTGTGATTTTTTATGGTATGGAATATCCCTTTGGTCAGTTTGGATTAGCTGTGCTGGCTGTGTTCCCTCCCAGGTTCTCATGCACCCCCAGCCTGTTCACTGATGGGGCAGTGTGAAGAGCAGAAAAGTCATAGAATGGTAAGGCTGGAAGGGACCTCAAGGACTATTTAGTTCCAACCCCCTGCCATAGGCAGGGACACCTCCCACTAGGACAGGTCACCCAAGGCCTCGTCCAACCTGGGCTTGAACACCTCCAGAGAGGGAGCAGCCACAAGAAGTCCTCAACTCTGACACTGCTTCCAGGACCTGCATAGAGGGAGCATCCACAACAAGTCTTCAACTCTGACACTGCTTCCAGCACAAATACAGACAATAACCACATCCCAGATACTATGAAGAAAACAAACTCTAGCCTAGTAAAAACCAATGCAGGGTCTCTATTAGAAAAGAAAATTAAATGCATTTATGAATAGAAATTATAACATAATCAGGAAACAGTATGACAGAACTACTGTTACAGGACTTTGAGCTGAGACAGTATCTTTAAGACACATAAACCACAATCTGATAAACTGCCTGATGTGGGTGATTATCTTACTCATTGGCTGTGCAGAATTGTGCTGAAAGTAGAAGATTACTTTGTGAAAATAAACATATGAATGAAATGTATATTGAATCTTTTCGCTTGCCACCTGCTTAAATCACATAGAAAACATTTGCACCCTGTCAAAATTCATAGTGCAATAGCATTTACTAAAAAAAAATAAATATAAAATAGGAAATGTACTGCAGGATGATCAATGGGGGAGAAATAAAAGTTTGTCTGGTTGGTTTTTAACTGTTAACTTCAAGGTAAAAAAAAACCATTCTAAATAGCCTGCTACTAAATTAGTCATTACAAGAGATCACATGAGAGAATGGCACCTAGGCTGACAGAGAACAATGTAATGCTCAAAAGATGACCTGTCAGAACAAAGAACAATACAGCATTCCAGTTTCACCAAAAAAATAGCACAGAAAGGAACCCATAGTTTGAAAATGGTTGCAAATTTTTTGCCTTGGATCTACAGTGAAGATGAAAAATATCAACATTTTTTTAAGGTAATTTTCAGAAGGATAGGAGAATTTCCCTTTGCCTTAAATGCCCTTAGTTCAGCGAGGAGTGGAAGCTAGGCTGGCTGCAAACAGATTGCACCTCAGCCATGTGTATTTGCTCCTTTCCCACAACAGGTACATATAGATTAAAATGATCGACTTTCAGAGACCGATTTCTACAAGAGGCGCAATTAAAACACAAATATTGAATTCCCTTTCTCTTCCTGCCCTGATTGTAGATAAAGGACCTCCTTATTTAGCATTCCCAGTTTTCTCCTGCTTCCCAGCCCTTATGTAAAGAGAGTGGATGTGCTGTTAGGCAGGGAAGCTTGTCTCTCCTAGACAGAGGTCTCAATATAATCACGTATCTGAACATGGCTGCAAAATTGTGGTGCTGCCATTCACAGCCAGGTTGCAGCCACTAGATTTTTACTAAGAAAATAGCCACATTTGTATTCCATTGGTGCTACATTTTCTGATATGAGTCTTCCAGACCCACATGTACACTATAAATGAACACTGAAAAGAGATCACACAAAGCTTCACTGAGACACAGCATTTCTCATACCATCACAATTAACTGTAAATTAGCTGTAAAACTTTTACTTAAAACAAGAAACATTACAAACAACTAAGGGTGCGCTCTTTAATTGGTGTGCATGTCTGCTTCTGCAGAGCATCGTTTGGTTTGTTTGCTCTTTTAAGTGACAGTTGTAGCAAAAAGAATTTTTCCCCTTGGTTGAGATAAGGATTTGATGAGGATTGTTGCTGTTGCAGAACAAGTGTGTAATTAAATCTGACTGGAAATCTCTCCCAGTTGGATGCATCCTATTACCTAAAATCCAATACCTAGGGGAAAACAATGGTATTAAAGACTCCCAGCTAAAAGGCAATGTAGACATGTGATTTCTGAGGAGGATCTTCTCCAAAGATCATGTATTTGTTACCCACTTAGTCATAAAGCCTTACAGCTTGCTAAGTGACCATCATGTTCCATATATTCCCTTCTTTCCTGCTCAGATGATAGGAACACTCTCGCCAATTGTCCTCAGGTTTCTGTAGAACTGTCAATATTAGAAATTCATTTGTTACCCACAGTTAATTAGACATAAGGCAGTTTCATTAGAGACATAGCTCTTCTATTTCTTGGCTTTCTCAGCACAGACATGGACAAGCCAAGTTACTAATGTGGTTTGAGAGTGGTTGCTTTGCATGGAACGCTGTGATATTACAGATGGTGGCATGACATGAAATAACATAATATAACAGCCTTTTATTTTTTAATAGAATGTTTTCCCAACTGCATTCTTTTTGGTATACTGAACCTAAAAAGCTCCACTGTATAAACACAATGAATTAATTGGATTTATTGTTTACTAGAACTCAAAAAATGAGGCAAAAACTGTGAAAGATATTTTAGGATTAGCATCTGTATGGTAGATGGTCCAAATGCTAATGAGGACATTATGTTCATGGAAAATTTCATACTCAGTTATGAGACTTCTGCCTGTGTTGTTTGCTAAATTCAGTCATAACTCTACCTGATATACAACATCAGAATGGACTTTAACTCAAAAATTAAAGACCCACACACAAAGACCTCATGACTTTTGCAGTACAGGGAAAATTACTAGTTCTCCTTTCTAGAAAGGCACCAGCCAAACAATTAAATGACTATGGAGGTGAGAAGAAGTTATAGAAATAGATGTTATTGTTTTGATACAACACAATATTTTACTGTCTGATCTGAAAAATCATAGAATGGTAAGGTAGGAAGGGACCTCAAGGATCATCTAGTTCCAACCTCCTGACGTAGGCAGGGACACCTCCCACTAGTACAACTCATTTAAGGCCTCCTCGAACCTGGCCTTGAACACCTCCAGGGAGGTAGCAGCCACAACCTCCCTGGGCAACCTGTGCCAGTGCCTCACCACCCTCACTGGAAAGAACTTCTTCCTAACATGCAGTCTAAATCTCCCCTCTGCCAGTTCAAACCCATTGCCCCTTGTCCTGTCATTGCAAGACCTTGTCAATAGTCCCTCCCCAGTCTTCCTGGAGGCCCCCTTCAGACACTGGAAGGCTACTATCAGGTCTCCTGGAAGCCTTCTCTTCTCCAGGCTGCAGAGCCCCAACTCTCTCAGCCTGTCCTCATAGCAGAGCTGCTCCAGCCCTCTTTGTGGCCTTCCTCTGGACCCGCTCCAACACTTCCATGTCCTTCTTGTGCTGAGGGTTCCAGAACTGCATACAGGACTCCAGGTGGGGTCTGAGGAGAGCAAAGCAAAGGGGCAGAATCCCCTCCCTTGCCCTGCTGCCCACACTGCTCTTGCTGCAGCCTAGCACTCTGTTGCTGTCTGTGCTGCATATGCACACTGCAGGCTCATGTTGAGCTTTGCATCATCCCAGACCCCCCAGGTCCTTTTCCTCAGTGCTGCTCTCAGCCATTCCCCACCCAGCCTGGATTGGTGCTTGGGATTGTAATAGATACATACATACAATAGACACAAACTAAGAAACTATGGGTTATGTGCTTGCACCATTACATCAAAGCAACTTTCAAATGCACGAAATGGAATTCCATTCCACTGGAGCCAGAGAAGGATGGCATCTCAGAGAAACTCAGGCAGACTTTGGAAGACACAAACATTTTTCAGCTAACACTATAAATGTACTTGTATTTTTTATCAAATTCATCCCTACCATGGGCTTCATTATACCTGCACAAACTTGGTTTGTCTTCTTTTAGTCACCACAGTTATCTTCCCAAATAAATAAAGTGTATCATGAATACATTTTTATTCTGACAGCTTTGAACACGAGTCTGAGAGACAAAATGTTGTGCCCTTTTTGTTTTAAATCACTATATTCCAACTTCAGTGAGAACGCAAGTTTATTGAGGTGTCAGATGTATTATTGCTAATGTTAATGCAAGTTTTGACTGAGTATAGTTGTCAAGATTAAAACTTTTAAAGGTGAAAGTCTCCCATGAGCTTACCACACTGAAAACTTTCGAGGTCATGTTCACACAGAAATCAGCCTTTAGAAAAATGCCCACTTGAGCAGATGAATGAAACAATCAGATCTCTTTAAGAGCCCCTAAATTTTGATCATCCATTCTTCTGTTGGGAGCTTTTGGGTGTTCAGCAGTTTGGTTGAGTAATAATTTTGCTGGGGGAAAGTGAAACTTTCATACTTAAAAAAGTTTTAGTCCTCTGGTTTTTGTGTTAGGTGGACTACAGCTACTTAGCCAGACTCAATAAA
>VWZE01004514.1:2693-7693 GCA_013396675.1 Eubucco bourcierii | reverse complement strand
AGTCTTTCCTGTGAGGGAATTTCCTGCTTCTACTGTAGGAACACAGATGTCTTATTGCATCAGATCAGTAGTAGTATTTGGCCACTGGCCCATTATTTGATCATTATTGAGTTCTTTAAACATAAAGGAAAAGAGAAAGAATACCACAGTACAAAATTATTAGGTGACCTGCTCACAGATCATGAATCATGAACACCAATGCAGGAGATAAAATTGTAAAAAACTATTCTGTTGTGTTCTGGTTATATAGGCTTTAATCTATATATTTTTAAAGTATTAACTTATTGACTTGAATAATATTCTGTAGCAGTTGGCTTCATCGATGAAAAGAAAAAAAAGACTGATTGTCAATTTTCTATGGATGTTCTCTTTGTTTTTTGCAATCTGGCAAAGGTTGATACAAAAATAATAAAAAGTTATCACCATTAGGTGAGCATATTAGCAGGTTAAGGTGTTCTAAAATGTTACACTACAGAATCCTCACTGGGTGCTAACACTGTAGCCACAATCACCTTTACCATTTGAGTCCTGTGTTTAGCTACATTACATCTATTACTTATATTTGTGTGTATACTGTATATAGATTGCAACACACAGGAAAACCAAAGTTGTTTTATATAAAATTATATCAAGCAAGCACACAGATGTAACTGCATTTGTTCTGAAACTTCTAAGAGGCAGAATGGAACACTGAGTAACTCCCAGGGGAATGAATTCACACTGGGATGAATGTCACTCTTAACTGTGGGTTTTATTCCTTTCCTTTGGCAATGGTTTTGAATACCTTCCTACTGGGCTACATATGCTGCTTCTCTGCTGGATGGTCACCAGTTCTTTTGCATTGCTTTTAGGGTTATCAGTTATAAAGATATAATGATTCCAGTACTACTTGTAGTGTCCAACCATGGCAAAGATGTCCTTTAGGAATGGAAAAATACTTCTAAAGAATCAGAGATGATTAGAGGGCTGGAGCCGCTCTCTGATGAAGACAGGCTGAGAGAGTTGGGGCTCTTCAGCCTGGAGAAGAGAAGGCTTCCAGGAGACCTTAGAGGAGCCTTCCAGGATCTGAAGGGGGCCTACAGGAAGGCTGGGGAGTGACTATTGACAAGGTCTTGCAATGACAGGACAAGGGGCAATGGGTTTGAACTGGTAGAGGGGAGATTTGGACTAAATGTTAGGAGGAAGTTCTTTCCAGTGAGGGTGGTGAGACACAGGCACACGTTGCTCAGGGAGGTTGTGGCTGCTGCCTCCCTGGAGGTGTTCAAGGCCAGAGTGGAGGAGGCCTTGAGTGACATGTCCTAGTGGGAGGTGTCCCTGCCTATGGCAGGGAGTTGGAACTAGATGATCCTTGAGGTCCCTTCCAACCTTACCATTTTATGATTCTATGATTCTGTGATTCTAAGGACAGTTTAAATTACTGAGTCTGTTATACTTTGGTCACTGATTGGGCTTGATAAATTACTTGTGTAAATGGTGCTTAATATATAAATAAATGTTTATTTATTTTTAAAAAATATTGTATTTTGTAAATGTGTTTCAGGAAGGTTCAGCAGGTTTTTATCTCATTAAAAAGGACTGAAGAGAAAAGATACAGTATTACAGCAAACCATTATCATTGTCTTTGACAATACCTACTCCCCAAAGTTTAAAAGGAAGATGTAAACTTTACTCAGTGCATCCAGCTCTCAAACCTCTATCACTGGTATTCTTTGGAGATGAAGCACTAAATTTTATTTCAGAGCCTCTAAAAACACTAGACAGCCCTGTCTAAAATTTATTCACCTCTTGGTTAAACAACATTGTCTCAAATGGACTAAAAATTTGAGGTCAAAGGCACTGAAGCTCTACATTTTCTACACCGCTTTGATTTCTGAGCGCATGTTTTCCAGTATGATGTTCAATACCATAAAAGCATGGATTAGAGCAGACAGACACCAAGCAGCTGAAAACAGGTTAGCCAGTGCTTTCTAATTCTCAGACATCCCCTCTTGTATTCTCAGATCTGAAAGTGTAACTTTACATACAGACAGAAAATCAATGAAAACCAAAAGATATCCCAAAAGTGGACTTAAGAACAGAGCACAGCAATCTTTTCTCTTCCCCAATCAAATAGAAAACCTGAAATTCCATTTTGCAGTTCATGGTTTAGCACCACACAAAAGAAATTTCATCTACAAAGGACATGATTATACTTAAATTTTACCAAACTAATAATGCATTCTTTTCTTTGGCACCACTTGTTCTCTTCTTTTTGCGTAAATGTTAACATACTATCAGCCTTCAGTGCATTCCTCATGGAGAAACCTTGCTCAACACCTTAATTTGATAAGGTTTCACACCTCATTCACATTGCCAGTAATCAAATATCAAAACTTATTTTTAAGGCCTTAATGCTGCTCCGTGTGAACTTTCCAAGAACAACTCAGACAGCTCTTCCTGCCACTTCATGCATAAATTATCCTATCAAAGAGCTGGTGTTTATTCTGAGGTCTTTGAAATTCTAATCACTTGTACACACCTCCTCAGGCCAGTCTGTGCTTTGAAATTTGGATTACTTACAATTGGGCTATTCATAAGGTAAGGCTATAGAATGCAACTCACCACCCATTTACAAGCCTCTCTACACCCAATATATCATCAAGGATGTATAACTGACACATTTCTATTACTTTTTTTTTCCCAATGTGAGCTTAATATCAACTCTTTAAGTCACAGCACAATTAAAAGTTGGTTTAAAACAGTGTGAAACACATGCAAGTGTAATGTTAAGTTTGTCTTTCTGTGCATTACTGAAAAGAACACTTGTAGTATTCACTTATTTGATGTGAATTGTGGCCATATGGGTTGAGAAACTGCCCTTACACCTGAGGCCTGACAGAGTGGTAAGCTGAATTGTTTATTCCAAATGATATTTCATCCTATACCATTAAACTGTAAAATTAAGTTGTTGCCAAGAGTGATAGAAACTCAGCTAGATAAGATTTCTGTGAGACTTGATAGGGACATCTTAAAGCTCTTGTTAGACAATTTCCCACAGGCTGACTGAAGAATAATTTCACACTGAAGGTCAGCAGCAGCTCTCTAGAGATTACCTTCACTGCTCTCCTGAGATAAAGGACAGCGACTTCATATTGGCACCTGTATGAAGTGGTAATTTGTGACTAAAGCATTGTCAGTTCTGCTTGTCTGCACATAGTTATTCCTTACAGCTACAAACAAATCACCCAGGTTTTTATCTACACACGAAGGAAATCAGGAGTAATCTTTCAGCATACCAGATGCAGACTTGAGTGAACACCCAAGACTTCATAAATGAGTTAAATTACTTCAACAATCTCCTTGTTTTATCATGGTCTGTAGATGTTGGTAGAAAGGAAAGGACCATGTCTGTTATTGAGGTGACTATGTCAAAGTTGTATCTTCACAAATATTCAGATCTTGGTAGTTTTAATACTTTGCTCCAGCAGGGGTAAAAAAGAATGAAGAAAAAGTAAACATTTCTATTCTTTTAGTCTTTTATATTTCTCTTCTCCAGGCTGAAGAACCCCAACTCTCTCAGCCTGTCCTCATAAGAAAGCTGCTTGGGCCATGAAGATGATCAGAGGGCTGCAGCAGCTCTCCGATGAAGACGGGCTGAGAGAGTTGGGGCTCTGCAGCCTGGAAAATAGAAGGCTTCCAGGAGACCTGAGAGTAGCCTTCCAGTATCTGAAGGGGGCCTATAGGAAGGCTGGGGAGGGACTATTGACAAGATCTTGCAATGACAGGACAAGGGGCAATGGGTTTGAACTGGCAGAGGGGAGATTTAGACTGGATGTTAGGAGGAAGTTGTTTGCAGTGAGGGTGGTGAGGCACTGGCACAGGTTGCCCAGGGAGGTTGTGGCTGCTGCCTCCCTGGAGGTGTTCAAGGCCAGGTTGGAGGAGGCCTTGAGTAACCTGTACTAGTGGGAGGTGTCCCTGCCTATGGTAGGGGGTAGGAACTAGATGATCTTTAAGGTCTCTTCCAACTTTACCATTCTATGATTCTATGATTGAAATTGGTAGTTTTAATATTTTGCTCTAGCAGGAGCGAGAAAGAATAAAGAAAAAGTACACATTTCTATTCTTTTAGTCTTTTACATGTCATGTCTATTTGAAGTTTAATTGTCCTAGGTTTATATTTAATGACTTGATCAAATTGAATAGAAATAGTAAAAAACTATAGAGAACAGCAAAGAATGCACAGATACACATCCATTTTTATTTCCATGTTTCAAATTCACACAACTTTCCTAAGCAGCTTCTAAGCACAGATGAAGGGTGAAAACAATTTTAGAGGACCGTGTTTTACCTTACAAGAGTACTAAATAATGAAGTACTACCTATAATTATCCTTTATGAGAGTATATTCCTTGTCTTCACAAGCATGCATCAGTGAGACACATGGCAGTGGGAGTTCTTACAATGTACCAAGGTATACAAGATTACATGAAGGGAAATACTGAATGTACTGGCAGGAAGCCCAGTGGGTTTAACCATGTTTTTGCCCTTGTGTAGTATTTATATAACCAAATGTGGAGATGATGACAAAGAAACCCTCTCTCTCCTACTACATGATTATTCACACAGCTTACACTATTTCATTTATGGATTAGCAAGCATATGCTAGGACAGGTTACAAGATAACCACAACACAGATAATGGCTCAATTTACAAAGGATGCACTTCATTACTTTGTAAAGTGAGACATAGTGACATAGAGTTGAAAATGTGGATAAAAAGGGTGCTGATGCTTTCATTGCATATGGGTTTAAACTGGCAGAGGGGAGATTTACACCAGGAAGCTCTTTCCAGTGAGGGTGGTGACACCCTCCCTGGAGGTGTTCAAGGCCAGGTTGGATGAGTCCTTGAGAGACCTGCACTAGTGGGAGGTGTCCCTGCCTATGGCAGAGGATTGGAACTAGATGATCCTTGAGGTCCCTTCCAACCTTACCATTCTATGACTGAGCATCCTGTTTAAGGGG
>VWZE01004513.1:0-59827 GCA_013396675.1 Eubucco bourcierii | reverse complement strand
GGATCATCCAGTCCAACCCTTTGTCCTTTTGCTAATTCTGTGTGAGTTGGGATTGTGCAGTCTGGAGACAAGACTCTGAAGAGACCTTACTGTGGCCTTGCAGTATCTGAAGGGGGCTACAATAAAGCTGCTGAGGGCCTTTTTAGGGTCTCAGGTAGTGATAGGACTGGGGAAATGGATCCAAGCTAGAGGAGGGGAGATTTAGATTTAGGATGAAGCTCTTCCCCATGAGGGTGGTGTGACACTGGAACAGATCTACCAGGGAAGTGGTGGAAGCCTCGTCCTTGAACACTTTTCAGGTCATGTTGGATGTGGGTCTGGGCGGTCTCACCTAATGTGACATGTCCCTGCCCATGGCAAAGGGCTTGAAACTGGATGATCCCTGAGGTCTTTTCCAACCTTCCTAATTCTGTGTTATCAGATCTACAGGATCAGGGGTGCAGCCTGCTGACCAGGGCCCACAAAGAAGTTCAAGCTACCATGACCTCAATGTTCTTATTCCATAACCAAGTAGACAACTTCTTCTCTAAGGTTGCAAATATTTTTCATAAGCTCTGGATTCAATTAGAAAAAAAAAAAAACAAAACAAAACACAACTAAACTTAACCATTAGATGCCAGGTTTCAATTAAATGCTAACTAGTTGCATCACAGGGACCAAAAGCTCTCTGTGGCTCTGGCTGCCAGCACCTCCAAATAAACTAAGGGAACTTGCTTATAATAGCAGGAAGAAATAGGATCTATCCAAAGGCTGAGGCTCAGCCAAAGGCATCCCAGATTCCTGTGCTGCCACGAACAAGCCAGCAACCATCCGAAGTGAGGCTGGAGCTGGTTTCCTCATTGCTTTGTTTATATTGACTGCATTTATGATGCCTCAGAAGTTGCCAGTAAAATATTTATTTAGCAGTTAAAACGCTCTGCAAATGATTTTGCTGTCCCAAAAGATAAATATTTCTCAGCAGGCTGCAATGATACATTGATGTTTTGGTGGAGGAAATTGAATGTTGATAAAACTTGCTCAGATTACACTTTGCCTTTCCTTTGGATCTGGAGTGGCCACATTAATTTTTTTTATTCTTTTGGTGATATTTATTGTAATTGTGAATTGTGCCAAGGTTAGAAACATTAAACTCGCCATGAAGGCAAACACGTCTCAAGTATTTCTGACTCGTCTGTTTAAGGGCTTGAGGACACTTTTGGTCCTTTCAACTAGCTCAGGTTGACTAGACCCACATCCAGCATGGCCTTAAACATACCCAGGGATGGGGATTCCACCACCTCCGTGGGCAACCTGTTCCAGTGTCTCACCACCCTTATGGGGAAGAACTTCTTCCTAACATCCCATCTGAATCTACTCACTTCTAGTTTTGCTGCATTCCCCCCAGTCCCATCACTACCTGACACCCTAATGAGTCCCTCAGTGGCTTTCTTGTAGCCCACTTCAGATACTGCAAGGCCTCCTTGGAGCCTTCTCTCCAGATTGCACAACCTCAACTCTCTCAGCGTGTCCCCATAGCAGAGCAACTCCAGCCCTTGTATCATCCTTTTGCCCCTTCTCTGGACGTGTTCCAGCACATCCAGATCTTTCCTGTACCAGGGGCTCTGTAACTGGACACAGTGCTCTGGGTGGGATATCACCTGAGCAGTGTAGAGGGGCAAAATCACTTCCCTTGACCTGCTGGCCACACTTCTCTTGATGCAGCCCAGAGGGCCAACCAGATCCTGGGCTGCAAGTGCACACTGGTTGTTTGGGTGGGAAGAGACCTTTAAGAGTGATCTAGTCCAACTCTCCTGCAGATCAAAATCTTCAGGTGCAACACTGGACCTATTCTGAATTTAGCATCTGCACTAAACAAGTACACTTTTTTTTTTTTGGGTGGGGATGTCACTCCTGTATTAGGTATTAATAAAATGAGATAAGTGTTGAGGAACACAATTCCAGATGTGCAAAGGAATCCAGCTTTGACTTCTCCAAGTATCTGCTGAGGTGGGATGGCTTAAACTCCAAGGAAAGGAAATGTGCTTGTTTGAACAGGTTCCATGCCTCATCTGCTACAAAACCAGTCTCCAACAGCTTCATGGCTGGTACCACATTCAAACAACTTTTAAACACATCTGGGATTAGTGACTCAACCACCTCCCTGGACAGCCCATTCCAGTGTCTGACCACTCTTTCCATGAAAAAATGTTTCCTAATGTCCAGTCTAAATCTACCCAGTTGCAGCTTGAAGCCATTCCCACTTCTATCACTATTTACCTGTGAGAAGAGACCAGCACCAACCTCTCCACAGCATCCTTTCAGGTAGCTGTAGAGAGCCATGAGGTCTCCCTTCAGCCTTCTCTTTTTCCGACCAAACAGGATCAGCTCCTTCAGTTCACTCATCATAAGATTTATTCTCCAGGCCCTCCCCCAGCTTCCCTGCACTCACTCAGCACCTCCACATCTCTCTTGTACTGAGGTGCCCAAAACTGAACACACCACTTGAGCTGTGGCCTCACCAATGCTGAGTCCAAGGGGACAGTCACCTCCCTGCTCCTGCTGGACACAGCATTTCTAATCCAAGCCAGGATGCCTTTAGCTTTCTTGGCCACCTGGGCACACTGCTGGCTCATGTTGAGCTGCTTGTTAATTACAACCCTCAGGTCCCTTTCTGCTAGGCAGCTTTCCAGCCACAGTGCCCCAAGTCTGTAGCATTGTTTGGGGTTGTTGTGACCCGAGTGCAGGAGCCAGTACTTGGCCTTGTTGAAACTCATGCAACTGACTTTGTGCCATCTATCCAGCCTGGCCAACTCCTTCTGCAATGCTTTCCTGCCCTTAAGTACATTAACACTCCCACACAATAGCTGTTAATGAATATAAGTTAGTTAAAAGAAATGAAACCCAGCTTTATAAGCAAATGACATTGCAGCCACAGGCTCTGAAGAGGCTTCCACCTTCTCCCCTGTAAAGCAGAGCTCCATCACCCAGCCGATACCTAAACCATTGACTTGCAGGGTAAAGAACTGAGGTCTCCATCACAGGAATCAACAGGAATACTTCTCTGCTCATCAACGAGCCTGAAAGCTCAGTGAATCAAAGCCAACCATTAGAGGGCAACCTGATTACAAGAGCGGGGATCATTGCAGTACAAGGACAGGCTTTCACTCCCAAAACACTGAGTCAGGGCATTTAAGGTAGCGTGGATGGACGTGGATTCACAACCCCAACGCCAAAAAAAAAGGGCTCTGGACAAAATAACTAGAGGAACACAAACCAGAATGGTCCGTGCTGGTTCTTGCTTTAAGCATCACTGCATAGCCACTGATGCTCTTCAGTTAGAGTTTAAACCCACCATGTTGTAGACCAAAAGCTGTGTTCAGCTCCAGTACAGTCCAACAGCTATGGCTGAGGTGCAGGGAAGGCAGTAAAAAGGCTGAATGAAAAGATGACAGAACTCCATGAAACAAAGTCCTTCAGTATTATGAGGGTGGTGAGGCTCTGGAATAGACTGCCCAGGGAATTTGTGGATCCCTGGGGGTGTAGAAGACCAGGTTGGATGAGACCTTGAGCAGATGAGTGTAGTTGAGAGGTGTCCCTGCCCATGGCAGGGAGGTTGGAGTAGGTGGTCTCTGAAGTCCCTTCCAACCTGGGCCACTCTGACTATGATTCTTTGGTTGTCATGAAGGTGAGGAAGGTATCTTTGTCATTTGCTGTGAGCCTCTTGTAGCTTCCAGTTTATAAAATCATGTAACCCTTTGGGTCATTCTTAGCACATGGGATGCACATGGAGATGCTGAGGTCCCTTCCTACCTGACCCATTCTGTGATTCTATGAAATTATAACATTAAAAGATGGTTTTACATTATTATTCTTAAAACATTTGTGTTTAATCTGTAGTAAATGCCTCAGAAAATGCTCCTAGCAGCATTAATGGGGTGGGATCTGGTCAGGACCAAGGCTGAGCCAGCCACCAGACAAGTGACAGACACTATGAAACCTCCTTCCCATTCCCAAAGGGAAGAGAAAGGGAATAAGGGAAAGAGACTGATGGGTTGGGAAAGAAATCTAAACAGCTTTAATGGAAATAATAACATTGAAATGAAACATACCCAAACAGAACAAACCAGTATGGAACCCAGCTCCTTATGCCACTGTCACCACTGATGCTGTGGGCAGGCACTGAGGAAATCCCAGCCTAGACTCAGAGGCAGATGGGATCCTGATTTTGGCTTTGCATTTGGGAGCTGGATTCAGGAACACACAGGATGGAAGGCAGAACAGAGAGATTCTTTCTTGAACACCCACTAAAGAAGAGGTTTGACCCTGGTGATCCCTCAGCTTTCTCCTGAAGATGATATCCATGGGATGGAATCCTTTGCTGGTCAGTGCAGGGTCGTTTGTTCTGTCCCCTCCTCCCCACAGGTGCCATCTCTGGCTTCCTGCACCTCAAAGTGGGGCACAAGAGGTGGCAACATCCTTAATCTGCAGAGGTGCAAATCCAGGGCAGAGCCTTTCTGTATCCAACCCTTGGCAGGAACTCTCCCCATCAGTTTCTCCCTGCTAGAAGGGAGAAACTCCCCTGGCTGTGCAAACCTGCCCTGAACTGCAGAAAGTGCCTCCCTGAGCAGGACATGAGCTGAAAAATCAAATCACTTCCCAGAATTAGTTCTGTCCTGATTCAAACCAGGACAAATCCCTCTATGGCCTCGTTGTCCATCAAGCGGCAGAGAAGGAAAGAACTCGAACTGAATGGCATCTTCTCTGCTCATCAGGAGGAAGTTCTCCACAATGAGGGTAGTGAAACACTGAACAGGTTGCCCAGAGTTGTGGTAGAGACCTCATCCCTGGAAACATTCGAGGTCAGACTTGACAGGGCCATGAGCAACCTGCTCTAGTTGGAGTTGTGCCTGCTCATGCACCAGGGTTGGACAAGATGACCTTTGAGGCTCCCCTCCAACACAATGCACTTTGTGATTCTGCCTCGCAGACCTCTTCACCATGGTGAGAGGGCATGGCCTGAAGCTGTGCCAGGGGAGGTTAGGAAGCACTTGCTCATGGAAAGGGTAACTAGACACTGGAATGGACTGCCCAGGGAAGTGATGGAGTTGCCATCCCTGGAGGTCTGTCAGGAAAGATTGGATGTGGTATTTCATGACATGCTCCGGTCAGTGTGGTGGTGTTAAGTCATAGGCTGGACTTGATGATCTCAGAGCTCTATTCCAGCCTCAGTATTCTGTGATTCTGTGAATATTTGGGGTGTACCTTCCTTGTCAACCCCAGTTGGGCGTCCATTTTGACGAAGTCCCCTGCCATGTATAGATCTTCACCCAGAACACTCCCCAGACACACCACATCCATACCAGACAAAGTGCGAGCTGGGAGCTGGAGAAGTCCTGTGCTGTGGCCCAGCCTGGAGGTCTCTCCTGCCAGCTGTTTCAGTGCTGTGTTTCAGAAGGACATCAGCACTGCCAGCACAGACAGTTTGCAGCATATGAATGCCCACTGCACGTCTGCCTATTCTCTTCTGGCCTCTGCTTACCCTGCAGCTTCTTCACCCCCATGGAATGTCACTGAGGTCTGGGGATCCTGCACAAGCAACTTTGCAGTTACAAAATGTCAGGCTAGAAACAGTTGTCATAGCTTAATGGGGCTGCCATGATTTTTGCCTGCAAGTCGTGCCTGGGTAGCTTTTGAGTGTGAAGGAAAAGGACGTTACCCTTCAAGCACATCTGTGCTTCAAATCAGCAGGTGGCCTTTAAGGTCCCTTCTAACCCAAACCATTCTATGAGTCTGTGAAATATTTCAGAGACTCCAAGGCCTGCAGTGACAGGATGAGGGGCAATAGCTTCAACTATAGAAGAGCAGGTTTAGACTGGATATCCAGAACAAGTTCTGCACCATGAGGGTGGTGAGGCACTGGTACAGGTTGCCCAGGGAGGTTGTGGCTGCTCCCTACCTGGAGGTGTTCAAGGCCAGGTTGGACGAGGCCTTGAGTGACCTGTGCTAGTGGGAGGTGTCCCTGCCTATGGCAGGGGGTTGGAACTAGATGATCCTTGAGGTCCATTCCAATTTTACCATTCTATGATTCTTTGAGGCTTAGTGCTGTCCTAGGTAAGGTTTAAAGGCATTGGAAGGTGTTTTGAATTTTGTGGTGTGCTGTGAAATTTTATCCTGAAGAAAAGAGGCTCTGGGGAGACCTTAGAGTAGCCTTCCAGTACCTGAAGGAAGCTACAGGAGAGCTGAGGAGGGAGTTTTGACAGAGGCTGGGAGTGACAGGAGAAGGGACAATTACTTTGAGCTGAAAGAGGGGAGATTGAGGTTGAAGATTAGGAAGAAATTCTTGGCAGTGAGGGTGGTGAGACACTGGCACAGGTTGCTCAGGGAGGCTGTGGATGGTCCCTGCCTGCAGCAGTTCAACACCAGGTTGGATGGGGCCTTCAGTAAGCTGGGCTACTGGGAGGTGCTCTGTCTGTGGCAGGGGGTTGGAACTGATTGATCTTTAAGGTCTCTGACAAACCATTCTATGACTCTTGAATATCTGCTCAGAGAATGGATGCACACTGCCTAACACTCTTTAAATTAACCATCAGGGGAGGGAAATAGTGTTGAAAAAAAATTGACATCTCACTCCAGCTAATACTCAAACGTCAGACAAAAATCAATCTTATTTTATTACTCTCCCCTTTATGCTTTTGTTTTGTTTCAATTTTGGAAAGTTTCCACATTCCCATCCTTTAAAAAAAAAAAAATGAAACGTTTTCGGCTTATTTTGTGGTTTGTTAATCTAGAGGCAGGATAAACAGTGGATTTGAGGCTCTTGCAGAGGAAGAACCCATTTTATACATTATCAGGTTTTAATGGACTCTGCTTGTAAACTGATGAGCCCATACATGGCTGGGACTGTGACTTTTTTCCATCAACACAGAGCTTCAGGGACAACAGCCTGTATTTGTAAAGCATGCTTGAAACCCACTGCCTCCTGATGCAGTGATCAGCACCCATTTTTTGTTAAAGGCAACCATCCACATCCCAGAGCCTCAATTCTGTCAGATTTCCTATAGATTTTATGCAAAAGTTTAGACAAGTAGAGATGACAGCACCAAGATTTGCACTAGCCTGGTTAATCAGAGAAACACAGAATGGTAAGGTTGGAAGGGACCTCAAGGATCATCTAGTTCCAACCCCCTGCCATAGGCAGGGGACACCTCCCACTAGTACAGGTCACTCAAGGCCTCCTCCAACCTGGCCTTGAACAGCTCCAGGGAGGGAGCAGCCACAACCTCCCTGGGCAACCTGTTCTAGTGCCTCACCACCCTCACTGGAAAGATCTTCTTCCTAACATCCAGTCTTAATCTCCCCTCTGCCAGTTTAAACCCATTGCCCCTTGTCCTGTCATTGCAAGACCTTGTAAATAATCCCTCCCCAGCCTTCCTGTAGGCCCCCTTCAGATACTGGAAGGGTACTATAAGTTCTCCTCAAAGCCTGAACTTGAGCTTTGTTTCAGGCAGAGATAGAGACTGGTTGGACTGGATGATCCTAAAGGGCTTCTCCAACTGAAACAATTCTATGATTTCATGCTTCATAAAAAGGAAATTTTGGACATTTGAACTGGAAACTCACCTAACTGGGGCTTTGTTAAGAAAATGGTCCTCATGTTTGACTTACTGTGACCCAGTGAGCTTTCAGGCATGGGAAGGACCTGCGTGGCTGCTACTTCTCCAGCCTTCAACTTAACCTTTCTGCTTTGCTTACAGATTTGTTTTACCAGCACTGATGTAATTACGAGAGAGTTCCCCAGTGTGGGTCCATTTTAGCCAGAATCAATGTGTCACACCAAAACAGCTTGTTTTTACACCAAAGAGAGAGTGCCCAACAGGTGTTTTAGCTACAAGGACATGTACTGGCCCTAAATTATACATCATTGAGGGGGCTGTGCAGCTTTTTTGGCAGCCTTGCTTCAGGGTGCTGCAGCAGGCAGAACAAGGCTGTGAGGAGAAACCACAGCACTGAACCCAGTCATCCAGATCTTCCTCAGGACTCCTGTTGGACATCTTTGAGCTGACACAGTTCTGCTGATGAAGTGGTGTGACCATGGGTGGGTATCTGGGTATAGCAGCCTAACAGTATCCACACCAGTTTATTAGTGCTCTAAAAGGTGATCAAAACATGAAACAATTAAGCTCCACTAGCAAAACTGATCCATCATCACAAAATCTGTGTTGGTGGGGCTGGTGAGAGTGTCCTTGTGATGGCTCACTGGACACTGAAGGTAGCTGATACTGCTTGAAGAGTGCCTGGAAACCCACTGTGTAAACGTGCTCAGATATCCTCAGACTTTAGCACCAGACTTGGCAAGATCAGAGAATGGTTGGACTCAATGATCTTAAAGGTCTTTTTTTCCAACCAAAATAATTCTGTGATTCTAAAATGCATTGGGAAAAGCTGTTACCAACCAGCTGGTGGCACCTGTCGCTGCTTTCAAACAGGAGGGTTCTGTTCCGGGCTTTGAGCTGCGGTTGTGGAGGTGCAATGCCAAATAGAATCTTAGTATGTTAGGGGTTGGAAGTGACCTGTGAAGATCATCAAGTCCAACTCCCCTGCCAGTGCAGGCTCACCTACAGGGCACGTCACACAGCAATATATCCAGGTGGGTTTTGAAAGCCTCCAGAGAAGGAGCCAGCCCAGCCCGCTCTGACACGGCGCCACAGAAATTCAGTGGAAAGTAATATGGAAACTCTCTAAACGCAAGAACTTGTCTTTAAAATTTAAACAAAAACAAACAAACAAAGTACAGTAAAAGAAAAAAACACCCCAAAACCCTTACCCAAGTGTAGTATTGACTTGGAACAGATTTTTCATGTGATTGAGAGAACTCCGGGTTTTACTAGGATCGAGGGCATGGAGCACTTTTTCAGCCCAGAGCCCGTGTCCTCCCTGCTCCTTCCAAAGCGAAAATTTGCCATTAAAGTCGTTTCTGCCAAAAAACGCTCCTAGGCAAGCGGCCCCGGAGCCCGTTAACGAGGAAGTCCCGGCGGCTGCTGGAGGCACCGCAGAGTCCTGTTCGTCCACCCAAAAGTCCCTCTTTAGCCTTCGCTTCCAAACCGCGCAGCGGCCCCGGGCTCGCCTGGCTCGTCCGAGCCCCGTGGGGCAGCGCGGAGCCTTCGCCCCCTTCCGCCTGCGCGCAGCGCTCTCGGAGCGCGTCAGCCCAGCTCTGCCGACGGCCGGGGCTCTTCCACCTGGGTTTGTTCTGGCAGGGGAAAAGGCCGATCGGCAGACGGCGGGGACGGGGCGGGAGAGCGCAGGGAGAGCGCGACTCCCGCGGGCAGCCTCGCTGTAGAGGCTCCCCGGTGCTTTTCCTGCCTTTTGTCCAGTCGAGAAAAAAAATCCCGTGGAATCCTGAGGGGAAACGGAGCTGTGCAGCCCCCGGGGGATGCCTTTGCGCGGGCGAGCAGCCTGCTCTGCCCAGCCTGGCAGGGCCCGAACGTAACCTGCACAGCGCTGCCGGGAACCGTGGCGAATCGGTGCGAACTGCAGTGAGCAAGGGAAGGCGGAGCTGGGCGCTCCGGCCAGCCCGGAAAGCTCTAGCCCAGAGTCCCGGGCACGGCCTGTCCCGGCTGCTCCGAAAAACCCCGAACTTTCCCGAGCCCGTCTAAACGCCTCTGCGCCCACCTAAACTACCCTCCTGCTCCCGACTAACCCCATCTGCGGCCACCTAAAATCTCTCCTGCGCCTACCTAACCCCCCTTCCTTCGCCCACATAAGTCCCCCATGTGGGACTTTCACGGTCTGTGAAAAATAATCACTTGTCCGCCACTTATATCTGAAAAGAAAATATAATTAACACCAAATCGTCACTGCGACAGCAATAGATGCGGTGCGGCTGCTCCCAAACCTGCCTCATCTCGATGATGGACACGGCTCAGCCCCTTTATTTCTGTTAATGTGCCGCTGAATCTCCCTCCTAATTAAAACCGGCCGCTATTTATCGCGCTCGGAAGCCGCCAGCCCGTAATCAAACCAGAAACGACAGCCCCAAAATTAAATAAAGTGAAAAAAATCAGCCACTGAGCTCTACGCGCACACAGCAGCCCCCATCTCAGGCTCTGTCCGGCCCCTCCAGACTCCGCCATCCCCCTTCTCAACGTGAATCTCCATGGTCAGGTTGAAAAAAACGTTTTTAACGAGTTGTTTGTTTAAATGCAGAAGTCATCTCAACGTGAGAACGCGAAGTGGCTTCTTGTGTGCTCAGCCATGGCTGTGTCCTGTGCTTACCAACATCCCACCGCTCATACCGGCTGGGACGGAAAGGCATCCCGAGGCATCCTCCTGGGCCAGGCAAGAGGGTACCCTGCGTTCACCTCCGCCTCGCTGCAGCGAGTCTGGGCTCCCTGGAACGTGGCGAGAAGAGGAAAACTGAGAAGAACCGTGTAGGGAGTAGATAGGATGACCAGCGCTGATTCACCCCGGCAACGGGCTCGAAGCCGAGCAGCCTCGGAGCTATTTTGAATTAAAGCCTGTGTGGCTCCTTTCCCGCTGGGATGGTGCCTTCGCGTCGCAGCCAGAGGTGGAAGCGTCAACGAAAGAGTGCTGAGGTGTGTGGCGTCGGAGCCATCCTAAGGCTGTCGCTGCGGGCGAGGGTCGAGAAACACCGACAAACCCCCAAACTCTGGCTGCTAATTACCATCTTTAATTGAAAGGTTCATCTTTGCAGCGGGGAGTCAGTCTGGGCCCCCAAGGCTGCTCCGGCCGCCTCCCAGCCGCGCAGCACGGTGCAACCGTACCCCCTCTGCAGACGATCCCATTCCCCTTCCCTTGCTCGCCGCTTCTTGTCCTTTTCTGCGCTGTTTCTGGGGTTTTTAGCAGGACGGCGGTAATTGCACGTCTCGGTAGATGCTCTGTAATTTGCTATCTCGATGAAAAAAAAATACAGCAAGGACTCAGGGAAAACAAGAAGGGAATAAAACCGAAGTGCCACGATTTCAAGCTACGTCGCAGCAGTTCCCAAAGTGTCCCAGCCGGTGGCTGACGGGAGCGGAGCGGCGAGGCCGAGCCGGGGCCTTTCCGTCCTCCCCGTTCCGTCTCAGTGCGGGACCGGGAGCCCTCGCCGATGGCTGTGGCGAGCTCAGCGGTGCGGTGAGTTGGGGACTGCTTGCTCTGGCCTCCCAGGTTCGGGTGCCATCAACCATCCTGCCACGCTTTGCCCCAGCCGCGGTTTTAACGCAGCATCACTTAGGATGCGCGGTGGGGAGTCTAGTTAATTTATCCGAGAGCAATTAGCGCATCTTTAAAACGCGAGAGCATCCAAATTCACCCAAGCAACTGCGGGTCTTGCTTCTTCCCGTCACAGGCAGGCAAGATCAGGGGAAAAAAAATAAAATCACACAACGGGAGAGTCCGGGACAGCACTGCGCTTGGTTCTGTCTCTATCATCTCCCCACGAATTCGGATTTGAATCTAACCTTTGCCTCCACAGGGGGGGAAGGGAAAAAGAAAAAAAAAAAAAGTTTGTTTTAAAGTGAAAAAGTGTTACATTACTCCGAGCAATAGTTCATAAAATACTTTATTGAAATAAAGTAAATATCTTCGCATTAATAAAACCGATCATAAAATGCAGTTTTCGAATAACTAGGGGCACCACAGGGTTTTTTAAACAGAGAGGAGTAGATGTAGAATTTGGGATCCAGTGTCCTCCTGGCCCCCCGGGGCCGTCGCTAGCGTCCATGGCGCAGCGCTCCGCGGAGCGGCTAGTCGGGGTGTGGGGAGATAGGGACGCGACCGACCAAACCGTCCGGTTCACCGAAGACCGAGAGCGACCGTAACCACTAACCGTGCAGTGCCTCTTCCTCCTCCAGCCGGGCGGGGAGGTGCCGGGCCGGCAGCGGGCTCGGCGGGCAGCGCCCAGGGGAGCGGCCGAGGCCAGCGGCACTGGGGCCGGGCGGGCACCCCCTCACTCCTCCTGGCTGACCTCGGCCGGCGAGCCTAGGCTCTCGGGCGGCTTTTCAGGGTCCCGGGCTCTCTCCTGCTCCGAGATCTGCTCACTGCTGGGGATGGAGTTCTTCTTTGGGCGGCCCTTGGGCTTGGTGGGAGACTCCAGGCCGCCTCCTTGCAACACCTGCGAGGCGGGGAGGGGGCAGAGAAGGGGGAACACGGGTAAGACCGTGCTGCCATCAGCCTGGGAAGGGACGATCCTCACTCCCGTCCCCTGAAGCAAAGCGCCGCGGCCAGCGAAGAAGCTGTGGGTGCCGGTGTGGCTCCTCCCGACCCGCGTCCACCGCCCTCTGCACACACGGGGCCGAGGTGCAAAAAGTCGGGCGGGCTCAGATCGGGAAGGTCCGGCGCCGGCCCAGGCGATGCTGGCCTTAAAGACCGGAGACATAAATAAATATATGTTCAAAATAATTGTTATTTTTTGGCCAGGGCCGGCATGCAGAAGGGGCAGCGCTCAACACTCCGGCAGGGCGAGGACAGGCGCAGCGTCGTGCAGAAGGCTCACACTCGGGCACTTACTATTTTCTTCCACTTCATGCGCCTGTTCTGGTACCAGGTTTTCACCTGGAGCTGGCTGAGCCCCAGCGATTCGGCCAGGTCTATTCTGCGAATGAGAGAGAGAGGCGGTAAGGCCCCGCGGCCTTCGTCTCGCCGGGAAAAATGATCCCTCTTGCCGGAAAAATGACCCCATATCCCGTACCAACAAGTTCCGTACCTTCCTATCCCCTCCCTTACAACGCCCTTCTGTACATCCCCGTCCTTGCTCCGCTGGGCCCGGCATCGCCTACCTGTCGGGAGTGGAGAGGTATTTCTGTTTCTCGAAGCGCTTCTCCAGCCCCATGAGCTGCAGCTCGGTGAAGACAGTGCGGCTGCGGCGACCCTTCTTGGCCTTGCTGCCCGTCTCCGGGGGACCCGGCTCCAGCTTGCCGCGGAGGTGCAGCTCCAGCGGGAGATGGGGCGAGGCGGAGCCGCCCTGTAGCCCTGAGCCGGCGGCCAGCAGCGCCGAGCCCAGCCCCGAACAGCCCAAGGGAGCCAGCGGGAACTTGAACACGGCGGCCGGTTCCGCCTTCAGCACCGCTACGAGAGATAAGAGCTGTCAGCGCCGGGCAGCCTGCGGGGACTCCGCGACTGCAGAGTGCCTCAGTTTCCCCAGTAGTCAGCCTCTGCCAGGCCCTTCTCCTTTCTCGACAAGGACGCAACGAGGAGGAGCGGAGCCGGAGGGGTGCGGGACCATCGGGACGGACGTCGGTGCCAGCCGTGCCCGAGTTCCCCCGGCTCCACCGCCTCCGCGGTACAGGGTCAAGTTTTACCCTTCGACTGGCTAACTACTGAATGACTTCGGAGATTACAAGTGGAAAGAGTTGAAATCAAATAAAAACGTTCTCCTCCAGTGCCACCCAACAGCCGCCGGGCCTTCTGCAGCCGGCTGAGCTACAGGAGTAAGCCCAGCCATGGTCCAGGTTTCCCTCCCGAGCAGTTTTCAGGACCTTTTGGACGGGATAAGAATTTATGTCCCTGTCCGTGAAGCGCAGACCCACGATCTTCCTATGAAGACATGCCCGGGGACAGGACAGGGCGAGTTTCCAAAGGGAGGGAGCCCATCCTCGAGGATGCTGCGGCAGACCCTCTCGGGCCTTCCCCAGGCGGGCCAGCGCTGCTCCTTTCGGTTCTTCGCTGCCTGGCACGGCTTGGTTCTTCCCGGCCCGGCCCCGTCGCCGCTTTCCACTCCCCAAGGACGCCCCGGTCCGGACCCAGCGTTCCGAAACTAGGGGTGCTCGGTTCTCTGTTCGATCCGGGCTGCCCGACCACCCTGCAGGCACAGCGGGAGCAAGTCCGGTGGGCGAAAAAATTTTTAGAGCGGTGCCTCCGGGTTCTCCCGCTTCGGCCTAAGCGAAATCCCTTCACAAGGCCTGATTCTGCTTCCGCGGAACCCGGCGGCACCTACGCCGTGAAGGTTGAAAGAGCTTTTTAGCTGGCCCAGCATTTCAAACAGCTCTGCCCACCACGGAGACAGTACTCATCTCCAGATATTCTAACACACGTTGCTGCCTTGCTATGGGCTTTGAGTCATTCCTCTTTGTCTTCTAAAAGGAAATAAAGAAGTGGGGATTCCTTTCATTTGCACGACGTCTTCACAGGCGAAGATGCTTTGGAAAATTAAATGGAAGCTTTTGCCATCAGACGTGAAATCCTGGCCTTTGAAATATATGGGGTTTTAAACGCCAGCATTCGATATAACTATGTCGTTAATAGACTGCGTTTGTCTTTAAAGGCTTAGACTGGAGAGAGCACGCTGGGTCCCGCTTTAAATAAATATACATATATATCTATATATAAATTAGTATGTTTTCTCTATGTACATGTGGAGTTTCCAGTTAAATCTAAGTCCCTCCTGTCGCCTCTCGCAGCCGGGCCGACACAACCCCAGCGCGGAGGCACCAGAGATTCGCACCTAACCTAAAACAACGGGAAGGGGGAGCAGGAATGGCAAAACTAGAGCGGGCACCGCGTGGGACTCAATGGCTGTTTTGTGGCAGCACCGTCGTAACCCGAAAGCCGTTTTCTTCATTTTAGTTCAAAAATATTGGCCAGACCCCGAGACTGGAACCTTCTGCGACACAGAGAGCAGCCGTCTGGGATGCGCTCGGCAGGCAAAGCCTGGCAGCGGCTTTTTTAGGTTAAATCCGCCAGCTTTTCTTCAAGGGAACCAGATTCCAAACGCGTTTCGGTACAGCAGTGGAAAATGCCTCGCCGCTCCCCCCCCCAACCCCGCCACCTCCTCCCCAGCCACGGGAGCCTTCGGGGCTCGGAGGATACCGAGGCTCCCCCCGACTTCCCTCCCCGCCTCCCCCCCCCCCCCGGANNNNGAAGCTGCGGTAGCGATGCGAGCGGTGGTCGGGGAAGGCTTCGGCCGGGAAGTAGTGCGCGGCCCCCAGATCCAGAGGGTGCTGCATCGTCGCCGCCGCCCGGGCCGGACCGTGTGTGTGCGTGCGTGTGGTACCCCCGGCCGCCGGGGCCACCGGGCCGCCCTAGCGCAGCCCCCCGGCCGGCGCTGCTGGCAGCCGGGCCGCGGGGCTTCCAGCAGGGGATCTGCCCATTGCTCCGCTGCCCCTCACCCTGCCCTGCCGGGCCAGGCCTGGCGCGGCCCCCCCCAGCGCAAGTGGCCCGGAGCCGTTACCGCCGCATGTACACGGGGCGCGGCACCGGGGAGCGTGTCTCCGCCCCGGGACGGCGGGCAGCGGCCTATTATACCGCCGGCCCCGCTGGGGCTGTCAGCGCTGCGGGGGAGGGCGCGGGAGGGGCTGCAGAGGAAGGAAGGGGCCAGGGCGGGCTAGTACCTGGAAGCGAGAGGTTACAGCAGAACATTTGATCCTTTGCCATATAAAGCAAATTAAGCCTCTGCCCGCCACGGGAGAGCAGGCACCCAAACAAATGCGGGTCCCTTAGGTGGGCATTCCCAGTCCCAACCCAAGCCCCCATCCCCGTCCCAGTCCCGATCCGCATCCACATCGCTATCCACGTCCCCGTTTCGTCCGAACTCACATCCCCACGTCTATCTCCATCTCAATCCCAATCCCCACTGCATCCCTACCTCAATCTCCCCGTCCCTTCCTCACTGTTTTCACATTATTATTATTAATCATCCCCGTCTCCATCTCCATACCATTCCTGTCCCATTCCCATTGCTTTTCCATTTTCATCCTCATTTTAGTTCAAATCCCCAAAGCTGTCGGGGCAGCCGCGGCCCCGGGAGAGGCAGCCAGGGAACCTTCCTAACACCTGTCCGGGTCTCCAGTCCTCAGGACTGGCTTCCCTCAGTGGGACGTCCCCCGCCGCACCGCTGGCGGCTCGGAGCCCTTGGGGCTGGTAGCCAGTGCCGGGAGGAGCTGGCACAGGCAGAGAGCAAGAGGAGGCCGCGCTGCCGGGTCTGGGCTCTCGGCTGCCAGTCTAGGGGGCCATGCCCGACCCCCTTAGTTACGGGGTCCCTGTGGGCCTCGGCCAAATCGCTATAAACAACTGAGAGGAGCTGGTCGGGAACGGAACAAACCACAACACTGAGCGGTTGCCTTCGCTTTTAGAGCACTTTCACGAACTTTCTGCTCGGTGCAACAGGACTCGTTTCATTCCCCTTTATCCCGTGTCACGCAAGACAGCAGATAATCAATGAGCCATCCCCGCTTATCGCTCCATGCCACATTTACCTGCCGGAGTCCCCACGCTCTCAATCCCCAGCAGAGAATGCAGGCACCTGGGGGTTCTGGGCCGGGGGGACAGTTTCAGCAAAGCTCGGCCGCCCGGCCGAAGGAACGCCGGCAGCAGACAGAGCTGCCAAGGGCCGCGGGGTGGCTTTTGGCCTGGCTCGGAGACCTCTCCAAGGTGGCAGCGGTACAGGACACGCGGAGCCAGGCGTTGATGATTTTGCCACGGGAGGCATCGCGTGGACTCAGCCCCTCAGATGGAGCTGGCCCGGGCACAAGGGCTGGCGTCGGGCTAGTCTCCGAGGGAAGGGAAGCCCTGTCTTTACGGTTTTTGAACACACACACCCCCAAAAAAAGTAGGATTTCGTCTGGAGAGCAGATATCGTCCGGCCCCGCTCCGTTAGCAGGAAGGGGTCGCCACGGGGATCACCCGCAGATGCTCTCCGTCAGCACAGCCCACAGGGGCTGTGTCACAGCCATGGTACCGGTTGCTGCGGTACCGCCGATGGCGATCCAGCCAGTTCACCCCGCTTCATCAGCCCCAGGGTCCACCCGATGCCCCGGCCCCGGGGTCCCTTGCATTGTCCCATCTCCAGCATTTCTCGCTGGGCTTCGTTCCACGGGTCCTGTCCAGCAACACGATTGGAGGAAACCATAAGCTAGCGAACAGCCTCGCGGGTGGCCTTGGCACCCGTGGGCATAGGCGCAGGTCCCGTCGCCTATGTCCAGGGACTTTCAGAGGATCGGGACCCTGGAAATATCGGGACCCTCGGGTCAGTAATTTTGGTTAAACGGTGGAAGCATGGACGTGTTTCAGGAGCTACCGAAGAGACGAGGCCGAGCTGCTTGTTTGTGTAAACGTCGCTTAGCTGCCACTGTCCTGTCGTTTCGTTGCATGACCCAACCTGGACCACAACGAATTGTTTCTGGAATTAATTTCTGGTGTTTCCCCAGATAACCCGCTCCACACGTTCACTGCCACTCGCACCGAGCAGTTCCGTACGGATTCCTCTGCTCTTTCCACGTTGCTTCAGTTTAAAACGACGCGCTTTGGTCTGTGAACCACCAAAAAGCTGACACTCGCCTTGACAGCCCCCCTGTCCTCCTGCTGCCCTGTTTGCTGTTCAAGGCTTGTCATCTATTTCGACATCACCCAGAGGGTCTGCGCCGCCAACGAGTTCATGAGACACGACGGAGCAGGGGTCATGCCAAGGGGGTAACGGTACTCCAACTCGGTCCCTGCGAACACGAGCAGAGGCGGGGACCGCTAGAGCTCCGAATGACTCCATCCCTGTCCCGCGCTCTCTGTTCCCCCCCTGAAAAACTCCGGGGCAGCATTCCTGTGAGCACCTGCCCAGACCTCCGGGGAGCCCCAGCCGAGTGGAACGCGGCCCCAAGATCAGAACAGAAATCCTCCCGGTTTCTTCACGTGTCTTTTTTTGTCGGCCCATCTTTTGTTCATCTTCTCTGTTTATCTCACAAGGTACTTTCACGCCAAGGGACTGATTTTTAACGACCGAGTCAAAAGGGGCCTTTGGAGCTATTGTAATAAATAACAAGGAGAATAATTATGAGTAAAGTGAGAAGAATTTGGGCAACATTCAAGCCAGCAGACAAATCCCCATCGGATTGTTTAAACAACCTCACCTCCGAGACTAGCACACTCCTAAACAAATAGTACGCATAAAATAAATCACCAATTCCCTCTCTTGATTTTTTTTTCTCTCTAAATTAAAACAAAACTCATGAATAATTGTAAATATTTAAATATTTAAATACCACCGTCCCCTCCCCATCTCCATCTCCGAGCCACTTGGCTTCAGCGCAGTACGAAGCTGGTGTCATTTCCCAGCACAAGAAATTACCTTTGATAATTTAAGGTTTTATAAACCTTAATAGAGGTTGGGAAACATCTGCCTCGGGGCAGCCGAGCAGGTACCGGCGGTCAGAAACCCTGGCAGTAGGTCTGCAACCCACAAGCGCGTTAAAAGTAATTAACGCTATGGGAAACGCTCCTATTGTGCGAATTAGATGCTGGAGTAGGATGCTGCAGGACGAACTTCACCAGCCGGCTGCAAAAGTAGTCGGTAATCTAAACTCGTTGCACAATAAAATCTTAGAGCTAAAAGTCCACCAGTCCATAGATTTTTTTTTTCCTTTTAATTGTTACTATCACAGCGCCTGAAGTTATCTCATTTCATGTGTCGAATTTCACTCTTATTTTGCATCGATCTGTCCGACGGACATGGCCTTGAGCGAATCCCACACCCGTTCCACTTACAAGAGCATCATTTAGGAAGGAACATTCTGCAGAATCCGGGGAGCTGTAGGGAGGAACAGGACCAACGAGCTGCGGGCCTCACATTTTAGATCGGTTTTTAACCAGCTCCGAAAAGTGAACCACCGTTCTCTGCAAAACTGCTCCCCGTTTACTGTTTTTGTTGTTGTTGTTTTGCTTTTGCTGTTATTGTTCTATTGTAGGGGGTTTTGGTTTTGGTTGTCTGTTTGTTTGGGGTTTCTTTTGTTTTGTTTTTTGAAGGCAGTGTTTTTGTTTTGGTTTGATTTTTTCTTTCTGCCTTTGTGTGTGTGTTTCTTGGTTTGTTTTGAGCTTTGTTGGTTGGTTGGTTTTCTTGCACCGGGGACGGACTTTATATAACTGCTCAAAACATAACATCTATCTATTTCTGAACAATTTTAAACAAACGTATGTAACTGGTTTCAGGAACTACCAACACATCTGCCCTGTTCGGAGGGTCTTCTAATTTTCACTTTATGTAAAAGCAGAACGCATTTAAAAATGCATTATAAAAAAGGCTTAAATTTTTTTCCCCGCTTCAGACATCTCGCTGAAGTTTCGATTTCGACTGAGCAATCCAGAAACGGATGAGAGCTCAACGAGTACCAACTGTGCTATGAGGAAGGGCACAAATTCAGCCAGGGGTTCCAATTCTCTGCTGGGCTGGGAGAACTTCGGCTTGGCTGAAGGTTTTTTGTGCCGTTGTTTCGATGTGGAGGAGTCCTCCTGGATTTTGCACAGTCCCTCAGTAAAGTTCTCAGGACGTTCTGCTGAACTCGAGCTGTGTGGCGAAATACAGTGGCACTGAATCTCTTAGACTCCCAAATGCCTCAGAGAACATCCCAACCGGGGAAACTTTTCCACCCTCGGAGGGCAGCGCGGGAGGCTGGCGCGGTCCGAGCCCGCAGCGCTGCCGCATTCAGACAGCGCACGGCTCCCGCTGACGGCTCGGACGCCTCGCAGGGTTCCCTGCAAGTGCTCCCAAATCGAAGTCCCAGTTTTCCTGGGACCAGGGAGATCCCCGGGGCCCGGTCCGCACTCCACTCTTCCGTGCTGAGAGGCGGCGGGGCCGCCCCACAGCTCTGCTCTCACACAAGCTGCGCACCCCTCCCTGAAAATTAATTCGATTAATTAATGAGCGGGTTTTGTATCAGAGCTCCCGATGCATTTCAAACGCAAACACTTCTCCGCTTTTTTTTCTACTATCACCTTTAAATACATTTTTAAAAAAATCTAATAAAATATCGATACACCTTCACCCCCTCCAATTCTGTTCGTGTTTGCGCGGCCGCAGCCGGCGGGACCCTGTCCCCAAAGCCCGTCCCAGCCAGCAGCTCTCCCAGCTGCAGGGCTCTGCCTGCCGCAGTCTCCCCGTTCCCGGATGCAGGGAAGCGGGGGTGACCCCGTTGTCGTTGCGAGAACATTATTGCCAGGGCTGTAGGATGTCTGAGGAGGAGAATCGGTCCCACAACCTCCGACTCGCTCGCTCCTTACGGCACTTCATATTCAGGAAATCCATGAAGTGGTGGGAAGAGTGGAAAGTGTGACATCACAGCCTAATTGGCTGAGGGAATAGCTCCGACCTGAGTAATCCGCCCTGTTGTAATGGCCGAGTAAGGCTGCATCAGCATCGAAACACGCACCCCTCCAAAACGATTTCTGCGCACACCTGGCCTCATCAGGCTGTTTGGTTCTTTAATTACCTTGGAAAGACACATTTAGGGGATGCAATTAGACTCGAGTCAGCTCCGTTATTGCCCTGCCATAGGAGGTACTTTACGCATCCTCCTTGCTATCCCTACCCGCGCCAACAGCTCTCACAAACTAGATATCCTTCATTCCTTTCAGGGCTCTACAAGCGTGAGGAGCCATCCCTCGAACTGCTGGTGTTGAACAGATCTGAGTTACATTCAATAGAACATCTGGCAAAATCACTTCCCATATGCCAGGTCACTCTCCCCACAGCCGGCAACGAAGACAACACACGCCTGAGGGTCACACTTCTCCTCTGTCATCTGCAACCATGTACCCACCCATTCCACTGTAACTGCAGTTCCCTGGCAGCCTTTTGTTTTGTAGAACACCAAAAGTGAGTAAGACACTCTGTGACAGCATCTCTCTCTCTCCCTCTCACCCTCTCTCTTTTTCCCCCTCCAAGTACTATTTTTAAAGTAGTTTATTGTTTGGTTGGTTTTTTGTGTGGTTTTTTTTGTTGTTGTTGTTGTTTGTTTGGGTGTTTTTTTGTTTGGTTGGTTGGTTTTGGGTGTGTTTTGGTTGGTTGGTTGGTTGGTTTTTTGTTTTGTTTTGTTTTTGTTGTTGTTGGGTTTTGTTTCTTTGTTTTTTAATTAGTTCTAATGTTTCCCTAAGTTCACAGACAAGGGTTGCAACGCCTGGAAATACAAACCAGTAACGAGCCACAATTAGGATTAGATTTCAGGCTGGGCAGTATTTCTCATGAGAGCCTCTCTGTGAACTGGTTTCTAGTCATGACCTTGTGGCCAGTAGGTCAAGGGAGGTTCCCCTCCTATTTTTACTCTGCCCCAGTGAGGCTACATCTGAGGTACTGGATCCAGTTCTGGGTTCCCCAGTTGAAGAGAAAGAGGAAACAACTGGAGAGAGTCCAAAGGAGGGCCATGAATGTGCCAAAGGGGCTGGAGCATCTCTTACCAGCAGAGGCTGAGAGTTCTGGGGCTGTGGAGCCTGGAGAAGTGCAGCTCCAGAAGGGATCTGATCAATGCTCAGAGCTGAAGGGTGGGGGGCAAGAGGATGGAGCTGGACTCTTTTCAGTGGTGCCCACTGAGAGCACAAGAAGCAACAGGCACAAACAGGAATGCAGATCCCTCCTGAACAGAAGAAAATTCTAGTGTGAGAGTGTTGGAGCCCTGGAGTAGGCTGCCCAGAGAGGTTGTGGAATCTCTGGAGAGATTCCAGCCTCCCTAGACATTGTGATCCTGGGAAAGCTGCTGTGGGTGACCCTGCTTTAGCAGTGGGGTTGGATTAGATGGTCTCTGAATGTCCCTTTCAAATCCCACCATGCTGGGAGTCTGTGAAGAGATGTGTGGGTTTGGAAGGTCCCTCACCAGCACCTTCAGGGAGCTGTAGAGAGCAATGAGGTCTGCTCTCAGCATCCTCTTCTCCATTCTAAACGACCTCAGCTCCCACATCTACTCCTCACCAGCCCTGTTTTCCAAACCCCTCTCCAGCTTTGTTTCCCTTCTCTGGACTTGCTCCAGCATCTTAATATCTTTCTAGTAATGAAGGTCACAACATTGAGCCCAGTATTCAAGATGTGGCCTCATCAGTGCTGAGTTCCAGGGGGACAATCACTTCACTGGTCCTTCTCTTGTACTAGCTGCAATTCAACAAACTTGGCATCTGCTGTTAAATCAAAAATGTCCTTAATGATATGAGTTCCTGTGCTGCAAACCCTTCAGTGCATGTTGTTCACCCTGTAAGCAGATGACTGCCTGGACCAGGACTGTTTATAGTTCACAAAATTAGGTTAATGGCTACATCTGCTGGGGCCCTCAGATTTTAACAGTGGAGCGAAGGAACAAAATAAACCCCTCCTTTCTTTGGTTTTATGGTCCACCTCCTATTAGTTTTGGTTCCTAGTTCTTGAGCACTACATCAGATGTGGTTGGTTAGGGTTTATAGATCATCAGGGAGATGTCTGAATCATTTAACACAATAATGACTAATTGGAAGGTGTTTTACACATATTAAAATCACATTTACTCTGATTTCTCATTCTTTCACAAGCACCATTACAGCTACTGAAAGGCCCCCAAAGCTAGAGGGTCAATCACAGAAAATAGCTTTCATTAAATCACAGAATTATCAGGGTTGAAAGGGACCTCAAGGACCATCCAGCTCCACACCCATGCCATGGGCAGGGACACCTCACACTAGATCAGCTTCCCAGAGACACATCCAGACTGGCTTAAAAAACTTACAGGGATGAGTCTTTCACCACCTCCTTGGGCAACCTGTTTCAGTGTCTAATCCTCATGGGGAAGAACTTCTTCCTAACATCCAATCTAAATCTACCTTCCTCTAGCTTGGATCCATTCCCCTCCCTCCTCAGTCCTATCACTACCTGACACCCTAAAAAATCCCTCACCAGCTTTCTTGTAGCCCCCTTCAGATACTGGAAGGCAAAAATAAGGTGTCCTCACAACTTTTCTTCTCTCCAGACTGAACAACCTCAACTCTTTCAGCCTGTCCCCATAGAGGAGCAGCTCCAGCCCTTTGATTATCCTTATTGCCCTTCTCTCAACACATTCCAGCACCTCCAGATCTTTCCTGTAATAGGGGCTCCAAAACTGGTTGCAGGGCTCCAGGTAGGCTCTCAGCAGAACCGTGTAGAGGACAAAATCATCTCCCTCAACCTGCTGGCCACAATTCTCTTGATGCAGCCCAGGATCTGTTTGGCTCTCTGGGTTGTAAGTGCACACTGGTGGCTCATGTTGAGCTTCTCATCCACCAGCACCCCCAAGTCCTTTTCTTCAGGGCTGTTTTGAAGTCAGTCACTGCCTAGCCTATATTAGTGCCTGAGATTGCTCCAATCCAGATGCAGGACTCTGCTCTTGGTCTTGTTGAAGCAAACAGGGTAAAACAATGAAATGATGAAGGGTTTCTTTCTGTTAGTTTATTTCTTAAACACACTTTTGATTTGCTCATGTATCTTGTTTTAAAACACTGCTACAGAAAAACATTGCAGTGCCCCTAACAACAGGGATTAGGAACAGAATCTCTTTCCACTTCTGTGGACACGAATGGCCCTGACACCAGAGAAGGCTTTGCAGCCTGGGCTCACCAAAAAGAATATCACACTAATCAGAAACATCTAAAAAAAAAAAAAAAAAAAGCTCTGCAAATGAACAAGCAGGTGTCTGAAATCTCCTACATGGCTTCTATTTTTAGACATTTCCCTTTGCAGTGTAGGCTGCTGCAGATATTCCACCTGCCAGGCCAAGTGATCTGCCATGGTTGAGACCTGCCATAATGGAAACATCAGCTCCGGTGGACTCAGGCAAAACCTGCTGCCAGCATTGCTAATGACTGAGGGCAGTTTAAGATCCATGGGTTCTCAAACACCAGACACTAAGACTCATTTCCCACCACAGGCCAGAGCTTCTGGTTTTTTGAATCAAAATGCACCAGGCAGGTTAGGATTGCCAGATGCTGGTTACATTCCTGAGAATCTTTGTTTTAATCTCCACATCTTGGCTGAGGTTTAATGGGATTTTTAGAAACCTGTTGTAGGAGACTTGGCCATAATCAGCAGAGCAGGATCACCCAAGACAGATCACACAGGAAGACATCCAAATGGGTTTGGAATGTTTCTAGAGAAGGAGACTCCACAACCTCTCTGGGCAGCCTGCTCCAGGGCCCCAGCACCCTCAACAGGAAAAAAAAATTCCCTTCTGTTCCCATGGCACCTCCTCTGCTCCAACTTGCCCCCAGTCCTGTGATTCTTATACAAAGGAAAGTGGCTGTATGAAGGAATTAATTACCCTCAGGAAAAACCCTGGGCCCATACACAACCCTTACAACCAACTGAAAGGTACAATGAGCCAAGAATGCTGCAGGAAGAGGCTTCCTCTCCTTTCAAAGTGATGATTAATGACAGTTAAAGGGCTTGCTAAATTAGTTTTAAGAAAGACCAATACTCTTAAAAGATTAAAAAAAAGTGTAATGCTTTCTGACTTCCAGTCCAACGCTACAGGGAACACCTGGAGTGTGCTTTAGGTCTTTACTTCTCGAACTAGCTGACAGGGATTCCCAGAAGACCTTAAGACCCTTAATGCTGTGGCAGGTATTCTGAATTCCATGTCAGAAAGCCTTGCTCAAAGTTGCCAGAAGGAGCCTTGCTTTCCTCTCCAGGTAAAAGCACTGCCACATTGCCCACACTGCAGTTAGCATAGAATCACAGAATCATTAAGACTTTGAAGATGATTGACTCCAACCGTAACCAAGCTCCCAACTGTATCCCAAAGCACCACATCTCCATGCTTACACCAACACCTCCCTGGGCAGCCTGTTCCAATGCCTGACCATTCTTGCAGCAAACAAATCGTTCCTAATCTCCAACCTAACCCTTCCCTGGTACAGCTTAAGCTCATTTCCTCTTCTCCTATCACTGGTTACTTGGTTCTTTCTTAGTTCTCACATTTGATAGGGTAGAATTCTAGTTAGGATGTCCAGAAGTGAATTTCAAACCCCTATATGGCCGTGACTGCTTAAGCATTTAAAAGAGCTTTGCTTTCCGTAGGGGTATTTTGACACTTGCAGATTTGGAGTCTCTTAATTTGCAATTCCCAGAGCCCCCTGATGGCTCTGAACTAGGGATGGGTTGGCTGAATTCGGTTCTCTGCCTGCCTTGCCTTACTTCGTGGCTCTTCCCTCCGCTTTTCTGTAGCCTTGCAGCCACCCCCCAGCCCTGCACAGCGGAGACCCCCCCCCAGCTTTCCCCGACATCTGCTCCCGGTGCCCGGCCCATAGGAGCGCGAAAGCGCAGGGGAGGCGGCGGGGCCCTGGCCGCAACCCGGGGCGCGGGCGCCCTCTGGCGGCAGCGGGGACGAGCCGCAGCCGGGGAGAGGCCGCGCCGCAGGTTGGCACAGCTCCGCCACGTCCCGGGAGGGCGAAGCGCTGGGGGTCTGTCCATCCCTGCTCACACCGCACTCCTGCCCCGACAGCTTCCCCGGTAGCGCGGGGAGGTGTTTGGGCACCGGGTTCCGCTCTTTCGTCTTCTAAACCAGCGAAGCGCAGCTGCTGGGCTGAGGGCTAAAACGTTCAGAAAACGGCAAATGTGGCACAGAACCAACGTTAGTGGCGAGGAAAAGAGAGGGAACGGTGTGATTTTGAATTACAGAATGCTGACCTGTGTCACAGGGCAGGAGACTGACAGCACAACAGATTTAAAGCATCAAATCTAGAATGGTTTTGGTTGGAAAAGCTCTCTGAGATCGCCAAGTCAACCAAACACCACCATGGCCACTAAACCATGTCCCCAGATGCCATGGCCACACTTTTCTTGAACACCTCCAGGGACGGTGACTCCACCACCTCCCTAGGCAGCCTGTTCCAATGCCTGACCAATTCTTCAATAAAGAATTTTAACCTATTGTCTGACCTAAACCTCCTCTGGCACAACTTGAGGCCATTTCATGCTGTGCTATCACAGGCTGCCCAGAGATGTCCAAGGATGGACATGCTGAAAGGCAGTCTGGATGGAGCCTTGAGCAACCTGGCCTAGTAGGAGCTGTCCCCTTCCCAGGGCAGGGGTGTTGGGACTAGATGATCTTTAAAGTCCCTTTCAAACCAAACCATTCTGTGACTCCGTGATTCTACGATCACCTCACCTCCATGAAGCTTGCAGATGACCACAGCACTCTTTTCTGGATTCTTCCCCACCATCACCTGTGACAGGTATTTTTGGTTCTCCTTCCTGCTGCCTTTGAAGGCTGGGAGATCTCTGTACAACAGGCACTCCAAGGAGATCACGTTTCTGAGGCAGCCCTTTTTCAGCCTTTTGCTATCTGAAGCTCCTTTCTCCTAAATATATTTATTTATTGCTGATACTTTGATTAAAGGGGAGGAAGGCAGTGGAGTCACTGCTGGAATTGTACCTAACAACTTGGCAAGCTCTTCCACCTCACCCTGTGACTGAGCATTGCCTTCCAGCACAGACTTAGACCTGCACCTACAGATCAGCTGCCATGGAGAATTCAACTTTTCAACACCTTATAGCAACAGATGATTGCATGAATGTCAACTCTACTGCACTTGGAGCTGCTTCATGCTGAGCTTCCTGACACAAACCAAACATAAGAGTGATGAAGAGCTGTGAGCTGTTGAACTGACTCATCCTACAGCCCTCTGCAGATCTTTTAAACTGTGTCCAAATTGCTCTGGTCTTCTTTCAGTGTGCTTGCTGCTGCTGCTCGATGCTGAGGCATCAGAGGAGGAACAGACGAGTGGAAAGTCAGGATCAGCATTTCTCTCTGGAGAACCTCTTGAATGACTGCCTTTGGAGCTGAAATTATAGCAATCCTCTAACAAGTTATGGAAGGGCCTTTGAGTGTGATGTTTTTATAAACACCAACCTTTTTATCCTCAGTGTTTGTTGGTTAAGGAAATCCCTTCTAGTTCTTTTGCATGTCTAACATCTAAAACAATTGAATTAATACCATATGGGGGAGAGAGGGGTGAAAAAATCACGTCTGTGGCCAAAAGAGTTCAGAAAAACTGCACAGCTGAGGCTGAAGATTGCCCATAGTGACTCTGTATTTTGTTTAGACATGAGTGTTAATTCTTCACACAGCTTATGTGCAGTCCAGATTGTAACAGCATGTGCTGCCTGGTGCACAACTGATGAACTATTCAATTTAACTCTAATGTTTTGGGCTTGTGGGTTATAACTAAACACAATCTAAACATCCAGCAAGTGAAAATTGCTTAGGGGTTTTTTCCTTCATTCCCCTCCAGATTAAATTATTTTGCAGGGAAGAGGGAGATGGACCCACAGATCCAAGCATTTACTTGCACACACTTGCACACTCGCTCTCCAGCAAGCTGAGTGCTCAAGCATTATGCTTTTAAATGTTCTGCACATGTACAAGGTATACTGCTGGTGATCCAGAACAGGGATGATCACCTGGGTCCAGAGTAGGGCCACAAAGATGATCAGAGGGCTGGTGAACCTCTACTGTGAAGACAGGCTGAAAGAATTGGGGCTGTTCAGCCTGGAGAAGAGAAGGCTCCAGGGAGACCTTATGACTACATTTCAACACCTGAGAGTACCTACAGGAAGGTTGGAGAGGAACTGTTTAGAAGGTTTTGTAGTAATAGGGTGAAGGGCAATGGTTTGAAACTGGAGCAGGGGAGATTTAGGTTGGACATCAGGAAGTAGTTCTTTACTACTATGAGGGTGGCAAAACACTGCAGTAGGCTGCCCAGGGATGTGGTGGAGGCCTGTCCCTACAGACATTCAAGATTAGACTTGATGGTTGCCTGGGCAGCCTGATCTGGTTGGAGGTATCCCTGTTGACTGCAGGGGTTTTGAGAAGATGACCTATGAGGATCCCTTCCAACTCAATGCAGACAACATCCAGTCTGTGAATCTGGATGGTTTTGTACTGTGCACAAGAGGAAGACCTTGGTGACCAAGGAAGGCAGCAGGGAACCACATCTGGTTCCTCTGAACTAGAGGGATGCCTGGAAGGGCTGACAGTTGTAGGACACTGGGCAATGCCAGTCCATCAAATTCAGGTGTAGCCCAGCAGTGCTGACTGCAACCCTGCACTGCCCTCCAAATATGGAGCTGGCAGCTTCCTGACAGTCTTTGCTTAGCTCCATCCTTGTGACAGCAGGGAGCAGCCCAGGTGTGCTGCTCACTCCACTCTTCTCCAGATCTGCAGCCCAGGCTGAGCTCCACGCTGTCACAGGGAGGCATAGCCACTGCTGCTCCACCTGAGCCCTGAGTTCCAAGGCCTTTCTTCAGCTATCTTTCTCCCTCAGGGGTCACAGACTTGTGTGAAAAGCAAGTCCTAGTCAGAGATGCTATGGCACAGTCAGGTTTAGATACAGACTTTTCTCTGCAAGCAGCTGGTAATATCTAGCAAGTGAAAAAGTCTTGTGGCTCCCCCATCTAAGTTCTCCTGCATAAATACCACCTGGTGCTAGACAGCCCCAGACAGCATTTTGCAGGGCAACTCTGATGACTATTTTGGTTTATGGCCAGTACAACCAGAACCTTGCTTTCAGTCACCATCTTGCCACAAAGACCATCAGCAGTAGGTGGCTGAGGGTCCCCACTGAAGGTATTCAGATGACACAGGCAAGCTGTGGTGTTCTACTTTAGTTCTCAAGGAGTGATGTCCCCAGCAGCCAGCAACTGGATGAGAGGAAATAGGCTCAAGCTGTGCCAGAGGAGGGTTAGGTTGGAGATTAGGAACAATTTCTTTGCTGCAAGAGTGGTCAGGGATTGGAATAGGCTGCACAGGGAGATGGTGGAGTCACCATCCCTGGAGGTGTTCAAGAAGTGTGGAGATGCGGAGCTTCAGTGTTTTAGAGGTCATGGGAGCTGGGTTATGGTTGGACTCAATGACCTGAGATGTCTTTTCCAGTCCTAATGATTCTGTGGTTGTATGTTCCTCACATTTACAGTGCAGAAAGGAAGAACCCAAACAATGCAAACCTGGAAATCCTGAGGAGCTAAGAGAAGGTGCAGCTACACCCCTCTGGGTATGATTGTGAACACACTCGTCCTTTGGCTGCAGGAAAGCTGCTGAGGTAGCCAGTCACCACCTTTCCCCTTGCTTACAGCTCACTCATCTACTGTCAGGGCTCAGAAAAAAACCCAAGCCTTGGCCAGATGAGGCTTTCATTCCTCATGGCTACTCAGCATCTGGGGCTGTACCCAGCAGCTGAGTCACCGTAAGGACTTTTGCAAATGACACTGTTCAATAAATTCCGTTTCGCTTTGACACATTTCAGTGTTTACAAGATTTACTGGGGAGATGAAACACAAAGCTAATTACATCAACCCATCCGTCAGGAAAAGGGATTGACTTGCCTTCCCCTCCAGATGGGCTTCCTTTGCGTGGCAGCACGCACACCACATCTTAAAGAGAGGAGACAGGAGGTGTCAGGAAGGCACATTGGAGCCCTCAGCCTGACACTTCTTTCTTACAGTCTATTTATTTTTGATCATCTGCTTTGACAGAAGTCTCATAAAGTGTTATGCTCCTTCTGGAGGGTCAGAGTCTCGTGACCTCCCCTGATTTTAGAGAGAGGGAACATCATTTTGGAGGGCATGTTTATTATTTCTGTAAACAGTCTGTTTTTCATGCCAAGAGAAGGGTTTGCTGTACGTACTTAGATGACAGCTCAACTTTACTGGCTGACTTTCCCCACCAAGTCTTGCCTGCCAAATGTTTTTGATCACAGTCTGGCAAACAAAGCAATGCTGAGAGCAGAGCTGAGCAAATGATCCCCAGAAAAACTCCTGATTGTATGTATTTTTTTAAAGCTCCTTTTATGGCTTCCATAATATCCCTGAATACTGAATGCAGTTTCCTGGAGTTCAGTTCCCATTTTAAAGCACTCTGGTTTTAACTACAACCAAAATAACCGAGGAGGAAGCAGAAAAGGCACTCACAGAACAGCTGTGACAAACCAGGTCTATCGCTTTATGTTCCCAAAGAGCCAAGTGTCCATGCTGTTCCCACAGGGAAAGCAGATGCCTGTCAGTTCAAACCCTGGATACGCAGCTTCCAAAACTGTGCTCTGGTGCCCTCGTGGCCAAGAAGGCCAATGATATCCTGGGATGCATTAGGAAGAGTATGGCCAGCAGATTGAAGGAGGTTCTCCTCCCCCTCTTCTCTGCCCTAGTGAGGCCACACCTGGAATACTGCATCCAGTTCTGGGCTCCACAGTTCAAGAGGGACAGGGATCTGCTGAAGAGAGTCCAATGGAGGGCTACAAGGATGCAGAAGGAACTGGAGCGCTGATGAGGAAAGGCTGAGAGCCCTGGGGCTGGTTAGTCTGGAGAGAAGACTGAGAGGGGTCTGATCAATGTCTATCAATATCTGAAGGGCTGGGGTCAGGAAGGAAGGGACAGGGAGAGCCTCGGCTCACTTGTGTCCTGGCATAGGACAAGAGGCAGTGGATGGAAACTGCAGCACAGGAAGTTCCACCTCAACAGGAGGAAGAATTTCTTTACTGTAAGGTTGACAGAGCCCTAGAACAGGCTGCTCAGAGAGGCTGTGGAGTCTCCTTCTCTGGAGACTTTCCAGCCCTGTCTGCATGTGTTCCTGTGTGACCTGTGCTAGATTCTATGGTCCTGCTCTGGCAGGGGGGTTGGACTCGATCTCCAGAAGTCTCTTCCAACCCCTGATCCTGTTTGTGCTGGCACAAATGTTTACAAGAGGGAGACAAGGCCACAGGCAAACTAAATAGGTTTCCAAATCTGAATAGGACAGTTCTGCAATATCTGCTGGTTTCACAGAATCACAGAATGCTTTGGGTTGGAAAAGATCTTAAAGATCACACAGTTCCAATCACCTACCATGGGCAGGGACACCTTCTACTAGCCCAGGTTGCTGACAGCCCCATCCAACCTGGCCTCGAACACCTCCAGGAAGGAGACATCCACAACCTCCCTGGGCAACCTGTTCCAGTGTCTCACCTCAGTGCAAAGAATTTCTTCCTAACCTCCAGTTTCAATGTCCCCTCCTTAAGCTTCAATTCCTTTCTTGTCATCCTATGACTACAAGCCCTTGCTGTGTAGTGTGGTTGACAGGCTGGAGGGAAAGGATGGCATCCAGAGAGCCTTGGACAGACTGAGGAAGCAGGCCCATGCTAATGCCATGAAGTTTAAAAAGACCAAGTGCAAGGTCCTGCATCTGAGTCAGGGCAATCCCAGGCACAAATCTAGGCTGAGACAGAGAGCCTGTTCCAGTGTTTGAGAAGGCTGGAAAAGACCTCTAAGAGTATCGAGTGCAACCATAACCCAACTCCCATGATCACTAAACTATGTCCTGAAGGTCCACATCTCCATACTTCTGGAGCACCTCCAGGGATGTTCCTGGACAGCCTGTTCCAATCCCTGACCACTCCTGCAGCTAAGAAATTTTTTCCTAATCTCCAATGTAATTTTCCCCTGGCACAACTTCAGCCCATCTCTTCTCCTTGTGTGACCTGATACTAGGCAGAAGAAGCCAGCACCTACCTCACCCCAATCTCCTTTCAGGAGCTGTAGTGAGCAACGAGGTCTCCCCTCAGCTTGCTCTTCTTGTGACTGAACATCCCCAGCTCCCTCAGCTGCTCCTCACCAGCCCTGTTCTCCAGACCCTTTACCACCTTCACTGCCCTTCTCTGGACACACTGCAGGCCCTCAATTGCCCTTCTTGGAGTGAGGGCTCCAAATCTGAAGCAAGTGCTTGAGACATAGCCTCACCAGTTGTGAGTAAAGGAGTAAAACCACTTCCCAGCTGCTGCTGGCTACACTAATGATGATCCAGATCAGGATGCTCTTGACCTTCTTGTCTACCTGAGCACACTGTTGGCTCATGTTCAGACAGCTTGTGCTGGTTTGAGGCTAATTGGCACATTTTAATTAAAAAAAAAATCCATTATAGGCTGTGACAAGAAAATGATGATATCTACTTCATTCATAGGCTTGCTGAGATGTACAAAAACAAGGACACAATCATAGATAAGGCAGGGTGTCTGTTTCTGGGAGCTGCTGTGTCTTCTGGCTTTCTGCTGTGTAACCCAACTAACCACTCTGCTTCTAACCCCCCTGCCCATCCTCCAAACTCACCCTGCACATAAGGCAGAGCCTGGGATGAGGGGTGGAAAGAAGGTGCAAGGGTGGTTGGGAGCCCCTCCTGAGGACTCTGATTTCTGGGAGGGGTATTGTGTTTCTGTATTACCTTTAACTTGTATATTTCTGTAAATATTCATGTCTATTGTGTATATGCATGCTTGTACATTGTGTTAAGCTGTAAACAGAGCTTCATTCCTTAACTTCCAGCCGGCTGAGCCTAGTCTGGGTGGTTTTCTTATTTGGGGGCGGGGGCAGGTAGCTCCTAAACCATCAGATAGCTTTTTAGCAACACCACCCCCTCTTCTGCCCGGCAACGCTCCAGCCTTTGCAGCCCTAAGTTCCCGGAGCTGGGAGAAGAGATGCACCGTGTGAGTGTGCCACAAGATGGCAGGTGCCGATCTAAAATAAGTCACACAACCGCAGAATGTTAAGAGGTTGGAAAGGACCTCCAGAGATCATCGAAACTAACCACTCTGCCAGAGCAGCATCACCCAGGGTAGCCCACACAGGAATGCATCCAGGTGGGTTTTGAAAGTTTCCAGAGAAGGAGACTCCACAACCCTTCCGGGCAGCCTGCTCCAGGGCTGCTCCAACTGCTCAGGGAAGATTTGTCAGACCTCAGCAGCAAAAACTCAGATCTGGCTCTGGGAAAGGCAAGGTCAGCTTCATTGCAATTATTCCACGTGTGCCAGGTTCAAACTTGGTTCTGTAGTAGCTGTCTTAGAGAACCTCATTATGTTCCTCAGATTATTATGCAATGGCATCCACACTTCCTCCTGGAAAAGGGTTCTGCTCTGTGTCACCTCTGATACTACAGAATTGCTGGGACTAAGTAAAAAATAATAGAATCATAGAATGGCTCAGGTTGGAAGGGACCTCAGAGATCACCTGCTCCAACCTCCCCACCATGGGCAGGGACACCTCTCAGCTAGACTTAGCTGCCCTTACTCAACCAGGTGCTGCTGGAACAGAACAAGAGTCTTCACTCTGTGTTGACTGCTCTGTGCAACACCAGCTAAAAGAGTCCAGATCTCAGAATCATAGAATCACGGAATGGTTTGGGTTGAAAGGACCTTAAAGGTCACCAAGGTGTTCCAAACCCCTTGCCATGGGCAGGGACTGCATCGCTAGGTTCCCTCACCGTTGTTTTGCGTACCGAGGTCAAGGCCTGGTTCCAAGCCCGGGCGGGGGTGCCTGAGTGGAACACAGACGCCTTACCCATCCCTGCTTTAGGAGGAACCCAGCGGTTCCGGGCGTCAGGTCGTGCTAGCCCGAGGCTCCCGCTCAGCCATTTCTCGCCAGCTCTTCCCGCCCGCCTCTGCAGCACTAGCCCGAAGCAGCGACCCGGAGCGGGCCGCAGCGGCGACGGAAGCCGCGGCCACGCCGCCACAGCGCATGCGCCGCTGCCCGACACCGCCTTTCCCCATGCAGGGCGGCGGAGGGACGCGGCTGGAGCCAGGTGGGTCCGGCGCCCTCTCCGCGCCCTTGCTCGCCGCTGCGGTCTGTCGCCCGCGGGCAGCCCCGCAGCCCGCTCGCCCCCTTCTCCTCCGGTCCGCCAGGCTCGCCCCGCTCCCGCCGGGGCCCGCCCCCGTCGCCATGGCAGCACGGCACGCCTGGCAGGGGCCTGGCTCTGCGCGGCCCCTCGGCGGTCCAGCCGCCATTTCGGGGCTCCGGGGAGGCTGCAGGGCTCGCTGGGACGGATCGGGGCAAGCGGTGGCTCTGGCTCCGGGATCCTGCGACTTCCAGTGCTGGTGGCCCCCCGGGCTGAGGCAGGCAGCTACTTTGTGCTCAGCGCGGGCAGAAAAGCCTCCAAACAGGCTTCCTCGGCTAGTGATGGAGTTGTGCAGTTGGACGTTCGGTGACAGAGAGAGTAGAGGCCCCGCCCTTAAGACCCGCAGGCACCGCGACTCCGTCCCCTGGGCGCTCCGAGATGCGGAGGGGCCGGAGCTGCCTCGCTCTTTCCGCGGGGACTTGCCCAGCGACCGCAGTTTGCGGAGCTGTGAGCGGTGTGTAACTAACTGCTGGGGGCTGTGAGCCCTCTGCAGCGTTTGGTGGCCGGTGCTGCACAGCTTAACTTCGGCCAAGGCAACCTCTGTCGGGGGAGTAAAGGACCGTAAAGGATCTGTCGGCGGTCCTGATGCTGGAGAGAGGCTTCCACCTTCTCAGGAGCGTTCTCCTGCACTCTCCCCCTACTCAAGGCTTGGTCACCCTTCACAGCCGCAGCGCAGCCATGCACCTTTAGACGTGCATGTGGCTGTTCTTCAAAGGCAAGGCAGGCATTTGTAGATGTGGCTGTTGCTGCAGCTACCGGGAGACTGCAACTGTACTCTGCAGCAGGTTAACATAAATCATAGAATCATTAAGGTTGGAAAAGACCTCTAAGATCAGCAAGCCCAACACCTCCATGACCCCTAACTAGACCATGTCCTGAAGCGCCAAATCTACTCATTTTCTGGAACGCCTCCAGGGATGCTGACTCCACCACCTCCCTGGACAGCCTGTTCCAATGCCTGACCAGTCCTTCAGGAAAGAAATCCTTCTTGACATGCAATCTAACCCTTCCCTGGTGCAGCTTCAAGCTTTGCCGTTGGAATGGGCTGCCCAGGGAAGTGGTGGAGTCACTGTCCCTGGAGGTGTTCAAGGAAAGACTGGATGAGGCGCCTGGTGCCATGCTCTAGTTGGTTGAATAGGGCTGGGTGATAGATTGGTCTGGATGATCTTGGCGGTCTCTTCCATCTTGGTTGATTCTATGATTCTGTCATCTGATGTATCAGTAATCCAGGTGTTTGCACAGCTCCCATGCTTTTCTGTTCTTAGGAAATGCCATGTTTTCAAGAGGCCTGCACCTCAGTAAAACTGAGCATCAGACCAGAGGAGTAATGATTCTCAAAGGAATATGTACAAAATAAATTCAAGTATTTGCAGTTCTGTTGCTTGGAAAAAAAAAAAAAAATCACATCTCTTGCTTTCATCAGTTCATGTGAAATAGACATGGACCTCTGTGTGTGTTATGTGTGGTGACAGGACAAGAGGTTTTGAGCTGGAAGAGGGGAGATTGGGACTGGAGATTAGGAAGAAATTCTTTCCAGTCAAGATGGTGAGACACTGGAACAGGTTGTCCAGGGAGGTTGTGGATGCTCCCGCCATGGAGGTGTTCAAGGCCAGGTTGGATGAAGCCTTGAGTAAGCTGGGCTAGTGGGAAGTGTCCCTGCCCATGACAGGGTGTTGGAACTAGATAGTCTTTAAAGTACTTCCCAACCCAGACCTTCCTCTGAGTCTGTGATTCTGTGTTACACCAAGATAAATTAAGAGAGACAGACTTTTCAGGGGCCAGATGCTGCCAGAATACCACCTCAGAGATATGATTATCACTGTAATCCTCTCTCCTGTGATTGCTTGGGTGGCAGCATAAACCCCATCCGAACAGGGTGCCTTCCACACATTGGAGTAAATATTTTACTTCAGCATAAACCCAGTGATCCCAATGTGAGTTTGGTTTGGTTTTGTTGTTTTTTTTTATAACAGTAGTTAAAATTATGAAGGAGATGAGTCAGGAGTAGAGGTTCTGGGATCTGACATGGCTGAAGCTAGTTGCTGTGCTGCAAATAACATAAAGAAAGGATTGCAGGTGCTCAGGTAAGGTACAAGATTGCTTTCTCAACAAAGCTGCCCTCTATGTAACTATGTAGTAGGTCCTGCATCTGGGTCAGGGCAATCCCAAGCCTCAATACAGGCTGGGCAGTGACTGACTTCAAAACAGCCCTGAAGAAAAGGATTTGGTGGTGCTGGTGGAGGAGAAGCTCAACATGAGCCACCATTGTGCATTTGCTGCCCAAAGAGCCAACCAGATCCTGGGCTGCGTCAAGTGAAGTGTGGCCAGCAGGTCAGGGGAGGTGATTCTGCCCTCTACACTGCTCTGCTGACACCTCACCTGGAACCCTGCAACCAGTTCTGGAGCCCGTGGTACAGGAAAGATCTGGAGGTGCTGGAATGTGTTGAGAGAAGTGCCATGAGGCTGATCTGAGGGCTGGAGCTGCTTGCTATGGGGACAGGCTGAGGGAGCTGGGGCTGTTCAGCCTGTAGAAGACTCCAGAGGCACCTTAGAGCTCATTGATATCTTCACATGGCAGTCAGCACTCAAGAGAATCTTCCAGAGAATCTGGAATTCTTCAGAGGAAGTTCTTTGGTGCAAGGGTGGTGAGACACTGGAGTAAGTTGCCCAGAGTAGTTGTGGATGCCTCCTCCCTGGAGGTGTTTAAGGGCAGAGGTCTCAGGCAATCAAGTCTAGCTGAGAGGTGCCCTGCCGTGGCAAGAGGTTTGGAGTAGATGATGTCTGAGGTCCCTTCCACCCTAAGCTGTGCTGTGATTCTGTGAACAGGCAAATTGCAAGCCTGGAGAGATAAAGATGATTAGTCACTAGCATCCCACCTACTCTGTATTCTTTCCTTGAAAATGGCAAATGATTAAAAACCTAATGCTTAACTCCCCCAAAAAGTCATCCTCACTTAGCACAAAGCCTTGTCTTGACAAACACAGGATGACATAACCTGCTTGAGCAAACATGTTTGGCACTGATTCCTGCAGCTAGCTAAACTTTGGAGATCACTAGGGGAAAAAATGAGTTCTTTAGCTGAATAAACTGCATATATTAATACTGAAAAATACAAAGTTAGGAACCCAGCAGAGCTCTAACACCTACAACTTGGGACAGCAAAGCAGCAGGCTCACAGATTGTTAGAATGGGTTGTGTTGTAACAGACCTTAAAGATCATCCAGTTCCAACCCTTCTGCTATAGGCAGCAACACCTCCCACTAGACCAGGTTGCTCAAAGTCTCATCCAGCCTGTCTTTGAACATATCCAGGGAGGATTGTTGCACTGAGAATCCAAACCACCAAAGAGTTAACCCTGTTCTGGAGTCAAACAGGTAAACAGTGTTGTATTGTCCATAGAAAATAAGCACTAAGTATCACAGAATCACAGAATGTCAGGGGTTGGAAGGCACCTCTAAAGGTCATCCAGTCCAACCTGCCTGCCTGAGCAGGATTACCTAGAGCAGGTAACACTGGAACAGATCCAGGTGGGTTTTGGATCTCTCCAGAGAGGTATTCGAGAGCTTGTACCTCTCTGCCCCTTGACCTACTCTGCTGAGACACCACCTTCCAATACCACCTCCAATTCTGGTGTCCCCAGCATAGGAAGGACACAGAGGCGGGAGAGAGTCCAGAGCAGGCTGTAAAGATAATCCAAGGGCTGGAGCACTTCTGCTGTGAGGACAGGCTGAGGAAGCTGGGTCTGTTCAGCCTGGAGAGAAGAAGACTCCATGGGGGCCTTAGAGCTGCCTTCTAGTACTACAGAAAAGCCACAGAGGAACTTTTCCTGAGTCTGTCTGGAGACGGGACAAGGGGGAATGGTTTGAAGCTGAAGGAGAGCAGGGTTAGACTGGATCTGAGGAAGAAGTTCTTCAGTATGAGGGTGCTGAGACTCGAATAGGCTGCCCAGAGAGATTGTAGATGCCTTCTTGGGGTTCAAGGCCGGATTGGACGAGGCTTCAAGCAACCCAGTCGATTGGAAAGTGTCCCTGCCTATGGCAAAGAGTTTGGAATAGATGATCTTTGAGGTCTCTTCCAACCAGAGCCATTCTATGATTGATTCAGTTATTAAAACATCAAGTTGGTGTGGCCTGTTTGCCTCAATCCCTTTAAGATCTGGGCAAAGGCAGCAAGCAGTTTATGGGGTGATAAGCTGCATAGTCCCTAAGGCACTCCTCGTACAGACTTAAGTTCCTTAAGTTAAGAAAAGATACTTGCAGGCTCCTCCCAGCTTACCGTCAGCAATCCAATTAAGCACAGGAAATTCCATGACAACGTCATGCAGCTTCTCTGCTGTCACACATGAATCCCTCCAGCAGGGCTCCTGGGGCTGACGCTGCAGCAATGAAGGGCTCAGCAATCACTTACTCAGTTTGCAGTGTAACAGGTAAGGTGATAGATCAAAATTCCTCTAGTAAAACTCCTCTGAACTGACTGTAGTTTTGACTTGAAAATAACTCCTCTGGCTTGCAGAGTTGTTTTGAAAGGATTTCTGAGTGTGATAACTGCCAAGATTTCAGTCTTCTGGCTGTAGTCACAGTCTTACAGGTCTGGTAGTCTTTTAGTGAAGATGATATTCCTGATCAAGAGTATCTGAGTCACCACTTTGGTTTGTAGAGCACTTAATGGATTCATGTTGCATCATCTCTTTTATAATTTGGTGGTGGAGGGTCTGGAGAACAGGGCGGGAGAGGAGCAGCTGAGGGAACTGGAGTTGTTTAGCCTGGAGAAAGGGAGGCTGAGAGGAGACGTCACTGCTCTCTACACCTACCTGAAAGAAGGTTTGACCTAGGTGGGAGTTGGTCTCTTCTTTCTGGTAACAAATGATAGGATGAGAGGAAATGGCCTCAGGTTGCATTAGGTGAGGTTTAAGTTAGACAGTAGAAGAAAATTCTTCCCTGAAAGGATTCTCAAGCCCTGGCACAGGCTGCCCAGGGAGGTGATAGAATCTCTGTCCCTGGGGGTTTCAGAGCAGAGTTGTGGTGCTGAGGGCCATGATTTAGCCCCAGCCTTGGCAGAGCTAGAAAATGGTTGGGCTGGATGATCTTAAAGGGTTTTTCAGTCCCAAATGCTGCTGTGTTTCTATGACTCATTCTCAGTAGTACTTAGTGGCTGCCAGCCTGTTCAAGGTAACTTAATCTGCATTAACTGTTGGCTTAACACTAACCACAGCAAGCTGACCTGCCTTCAAGAACATGAATGAAGTCAATTGCTAGGCTCCTCCATCAATTCAGCTTGCAAGCTTCTTGCTATTTATTAAAAAAAAAAAAAAAAATTAAAAAAAAATCTCTGAATAGCAAATCTGAGTCACCAGAGCAACACCTACCTCATCTTCTGAATGCCATTCTTTTGTCTTTTTCTAATAGATGATAGCAGTGACAGACCTTTGTGAATACCAAACTTCAGGATTAAATAACACTCACCTAAAACACATGGGGAATATTTTTTTTTCCCCAAAATGGGGGGAAAAACACATTTGGAAGTACCAAATCCGTGCTGGTTGTGGTCCCAGTAGGGTTTAGCAACAGCTCTGGTATTGTTCTGCTGTGTAAATCACAGAGGGAAAATGGTTAAAATTCTTCCCTTCTCCTATCTCTCTCTGGTTATTTTTCAGTTGTTTGTTGTTTCCTTAGAGGTAGGGAACTTCACATTTCAAAGAAGCCTAAGGAATTGAGGTGTGCCAGCTGAAATCTGTGTTCTTAATGCTCCTACCACCCTCTAGACTGCATTGTAGCTTAAGTACTTGTGAAATTTTACTCTGCTCTGCTGAGACCCCACCTCCAATCCTGCCTCCAGTTCTGGTGTCCCCAGCGTAAGAAAGATACAGAGCTGCTGGAGTGAGTCCAGAGGAGGCCACAAAAATGATCCAAGATGATCTAACTTCCCTTCCATGGCAGGATACCTAGGGCAGGTCACACAGGAATGCATCCAGGTGGCTTTGGAATCTCTCCAGAGGAGACTCCACAACCTCTCTGGGCAGCCTGCTCCAGGGCTCCAGCACCCTCACACCAAAGAAGTTTCTCTTCCTCCTGGGTTCCAGCTTATGCTTCAGTCTGCATGATTTTCTATTTAGACAAATACGCTCTTGGCTTCTGTAGGACTGCTCACAAAAGCAAAGCTTCTCAGGAGGATAAGTACCTGTGGAATCAGGCCATGGAGTAAATTGTAGAGGTGCTACCTGAGTGTTTAGGTACTGAGCTGCACTCTGCTTGCCTCTCTGCTTGGCTTTAACATTTTATTTGGCTGCTGCCTAGTTTCTTGCACATGACTACAACAGGGAGAGAACAAATTCACATTAGAAGACAAGAAAGTAGTAAAAACAGCTCCCAAATTATCTGTGACAGGCAGAAAGCATCAGCATTTGCCTAGATTAAAGGAGTGTATTTTAAGTTTCAAGTAGCTTTTCTTAGACACTGGTATTGTAAAATCGAAAGCTTATCCAAGAGGTTTTCATCTGAATACATCAAAGGCATCTTTCAGAGAGTGGTAGAAGCATTTCAGTTGGAAAAGTCCTTTTAAGAGCATCCAGTCCAACTGTTCTCTAACTCTGCCAAAGCTGGGGCTGAATCATGGCCCTCAGTGTCACATCTCTGCCTCTGAAACACCTCCAAGGATGGAGATTCAACCATTACCCTGGACAGCCTGTTGCAGGGTTTGGGACCCCATTCAGTGAAGAAGTTTCTTCTAATGTCCAACCTAAACCTGCCCTGATGCAACTCGAGCCATTTCTTCTAACCCTTTTGAAGTGTGTGCTCTGCTGTGGTGTTCTTGTTTACCAGAAGGATCTGGAGACATGGGACCTCAGTCAGTAGGGAGTTGCAGTACAGCAATGCTGTGAAGAGCTTTGTAGGGGGATTACTGCTGGAGTCAGCAGCTGAACTGCCCCAATTGGAATGGTTCCAGTCTGCAGTTCAAGCTCTTCTCTCTGTTTTGAGAACGTGTCCTGAAGCAGAAGATAGCAGTTGCATTTTAAAATAGCAAGCTTAATTCCTAACCAAAGGCAGACCAGCAGCCTCTTGGCTCATCACTTTTGGGCTATGTCATTGTTTGCTGGCTGCTGAAACATTATACATTGCTCTTTGCTTTCACTCTGGAGCAAAAACTCGTCCCAGTGACTGGATGCCACTGATTGCCAGACCCTGAAAGACTGAAAGAGGATATTCCTTGTTCCAAGTCAGAGTGACCCCCAAGCCAGTTGCTCATTTGCTGAGTCCATCCTGCAGCCTGCTGGTGTGAAGTAGTGAGCTGTGCCTCCTTTGTGCTTTGCCTCCCTAAGCCTGCCCACCAGTTGAACTAGAAGAAGGAGATTCAGAGTGGAGAGAAGGAAGAAACGTTTGACACTGAGGGTGGCGAGACCCTGGCCTGGAATGCCGAGAGAGGTGGGAGATACCCCATCCCTGGAATCATTCCAGGTCACTTTGGGGCTCTGAGCAACCTGCTCTAGTTGCAGATGTCTGTGCTGACTGCAGGGGAATTGGACTGGATGAGCATGAAAGGTCCCTTCCAACCCAGACTAGTCTGTGATTCTGTGGCTCTTCATGTTAGCTTTTCTTGAAAGAAGAGAATTGTCATTTAGGTGACTTCAGACTCACCAACAGGCTGCAACACATGAGTGGAGGGAAGAGAGCAGAGGGAGCAAGGAGCTTGTGGACAACCTGTTTGGCAAGTATCAAGGTGAAATGCTAAATGGGCTGGTCTGAGAATCCTGTTGCCATTGTCACAGTACTGGCTTTGCTGCAACAGACCCTTGCCAGCTGAAGCTCCCTGGTTCTGTCACTTTTTTGAAGAACATGAAGAAATCAAGGAAATCAAGGTGGCATTGCATTAAATCAGAGCCATAGAATGAAAGGACCCTTAAAGGTGATCTTGTCCAACCCCCTGCAGTCTGCAGGGACACCTCCAACTAGAGCATGCTGCCCAGGGCCCCNCTCTTCCAACCTTGGTGATACTGTGATGCTGTGAAGTCTGACCGTGAATGTTTCCAGTGATGGGGCCTCAACCACATCCCCAGGCAAACTGCTCCAGTATTTCCCTACCCTCACTGTGCAGAGCTTCCTCCTTGTGTCACACCTAAACCTACCCTGCTCCAGTGTCAGCTGCTTTTAGCTGAGTGACTGCTGTCCATGCAAAACAAGTGGCTGCAGACCAGCCAAACTCCAGAGCCTGAAACACACAATTGGCTGACTTGTGATAGCTGGAGCTGGCAGTGAAGCTGTTCAATTGTTAGATGACAGCTCACCAAAAAGGAAAGCACAGGCCATGTCTGGCTGCACATATCTCAGCCTTGGAGAACTCCTCTCTGAGCAGGTGCCAAGTACTCAGCTTTGTTGTGCATTTTGGAGCCTCTGTGGTCGATCTTCAGTGATCATGTTGCTGTTCCAACAGGTACTGCCATGGCTGCAGGAGTTCTGCTGCAAAATGAGCTGCCCTATTCTTCGTTGTTAGAAAGCAGTTTGCACCTTGCCGAGATGAGTTCAGGTAACAGCTTTCCTCTGATCTGCCATTCATGAAAGGTGTACACAGAAAGTCCATGGAAAAGTAACCCCCACCCACCCAAAATGTTATCTCATCACAAACATAAAGTGTCTGTAACAAAACCAAACACCATTACTTGGTCACCACCACCCTGTGTTAATAGAGGGTCATAGAATGAGTTGGGTTGGAAGAGACTTTTCAAGGACATCTGCAACTAGAATACATTGTTCAGAACCCCAAACAACCTGACCTGCAATGGTTCCAGGGATGGGGCATCTCCCACCTCTCTGAGCAGCTCAGGCCAGGGTCTCACAATCCTCTGTGTCAAACATTTCCTCCTTCTCTAGGTTATACTGTCCAAGCCCCCTGCAAGTTAGCAGGAACATCTTCAGCTAGATCAGGTTGCTGAGAGCCCTATCAAGCCTGACTTTGAATGCCTCCAGGAATGGGGCCTCAACTACCTCTTTGGGCAACCTGCTCCAGTGTTCCACTACCCTCACAAGAAAACAAATTCTTCCTAATGTTCAACCTAAATCTACCCTGCGCTAGTTTAAAACCACTGCCCTTTTTGTCCTATCACCATGGTTTCTCCCCAGTTCTCCTGTAGGATCCCTTCAGGTAGTGGAAGGCTGCTCTAAGGTCTCCCTGGAACCTTCTCTTCTCCAGTCTGAACAGCCCCAACTCTCGGCCTGTCCTTGTAGCAGAGGTTCTCCAGTTTATTCTACCCATAGTTAGATAAGAATTTTGTGCTTTTGAGATTATTGCAATCTTCCTGGCCAGCTCATTCTCCTCCTTGGAACATTGGAAGCAAAATGGGAGGCAATTTGCCACCTAATTCTACCTTCAATAGCCTAAAAGCATTCAGCTGATCCATCTCCTCCTCCCCCTAATCTGCTTTATCTCAGTCTGCAGGGCTAAATGCTTGGCTTAATAAAAGAGCTGGGGAAAAAAAAAAAAAAAGAAAAAGAAAAAAGAATAAAGAGAAGCCTTTTGTTTTGAATAACAAATTGTGTTTTGTTGGGAGATAGGAATGGTCCAGAGGGAACAGTCTACAATTCATCACACTCCAAACCATTCCATTAGGAACACACTAATCCCAATCATTACCGACCTAATGATGTGTTTTGTTGCAATCAAGTGGAGGAGGAGAGGTGGTTGTGGAACGTTGAAGCAAGAGATGGGGGAGTATAATGTACCTACTTAAGAGATTTCTCAGGAAGCAGAGCCTCCAGCTCTATTTGGATGGTTCTTTTGAATCTGGTGGTTTATGTCTTGGGGGAGTTGTGAATGCCTGTTATTTACAACGCGCTAAATACTCACATTGTTGAGGGAAGCTGGTTTGGTTCTTCCCCGCCCGCTTTCAGAACCATCTACTTGCAATGCAACTATTTTTCGTCAAGCAGCGGAACAGTTTGTCCCAAATAGACTCGATTGAGATCGAAAGGAGCAGCCCCAAGGCTGGCTGGCAGCAGCTCCTTCATTGTTAGTTTCTATGGAGACAGCTCAGCCCATGCTGCCTGCCTGCAGGAGCGCGCAGAAGGATGCACAGCTCTTCAGCGCAACTTCGGCGCTGAGCAACTTGGGTTTCCCCCCAGTGCCTCCTCAGCAACCTTCCTGAAGCCTTCTGGGGCTGCTCAGCCATGCAGGGCTCACCCCAAAGGCGTTCAGCAGTCAGCATTTTTAGCAGCTTTTTCCAGGGTCGGAGGCATTCCTCCTCTGACCCCCTGCTCCGCATGATCCAGAGGCGCCGGAGCTCCGTGGTGGAGGTCCTCTCCTCCTCGACGCGCCGGGTGATGGTGGCGGTGTCGTCCCTGAGTCCCGGGGAGCTGGATGCAAGTTTGCCTGAGAAAAAAAGTAAAGTATTCTCACGAAGGCTGCTGGCAGCTCTGAGTATTTCCTTGGTGTTAAACTGATGCAGTTTTACTTGGTGTTCAACTGAGATTCCTTTGCCTGGTAGGAAATTAAGAGTCCTTTAATTGGTATCAAATTGAGGTTCTTTTACTTGATATTGAACTAACATTCCTCTTCTTGCTATCAAACTGAGATTCCTTTGCTTGCTATCAAATTGAGATTCCTTTGCTTGCTATCAAATTTAAATTCCTTTACTCTCTATCAAATTGAGATACCTTTGCTTGCTATCAAATTGAGATTCCTTTGCTTGATATTAAATTGAGATTCCTTGATAAGAAATTAATATTTTATCTTGATATTGAGATTCCTTTACTTGCTATCAATTTGGTATTCCATTACTTGATAGTAAATTGAGATTCCTTTACTTGACATTAAATTGAGTTTCCTTTGCTTGCTATCAAATTTATATTCCTTTACTCGATATTAAATTGAGATTCCTTGATAAGAAATTAATATTTTATCTTGATATTGAGATTCCTTTACTTGCTATCAATTTGGTATTCCATTACTTGATAGTAAATTGAGATTCCTTTACTTGACATTAAATTGAGTTTCCTTTGCTTGCTATCAAATTTATATTCCTTTACTCGATATTAAATTGAGATTCCTTGATAAGAAATTAATATTTTATCTTGATATTGAGATTCCTTTACTTGCTATCAGTTTGATATTCCATTACTTGATGGTAAATTAAGATTCCTTTACTGGACATTAAATTGAGATTCCTTTACTGGACATTAAATTGAGATTCCTTTACTTGACATTAAATTGAGATTCCTTTACTGGACATTAAATTGAGATTCCTTTACTGGACATTAAATTGAGATTCCTTTACTGGACATTAAATTGAGATTCCTTTACTGGACATTAAATGGAGATTCCTTTACTGGACGTTAAATTGTGATTCCTTTACTTGCTATCAAATTGATATTCCATTACTTGACAGTAAATTGATGTTCCTTTGCTTGATATTAAATTAAGATTCTTTGATAATAAATTAATATTTCTCTCTTTACTTGATATTGAGATTCCTTTACTTGATAGTAAATAGATATTCCTTTACTTGATAAAAAATTGATGTTCCTTTACCTGATATTAAATTCATATTCTCTTACTTGATAGTAAATTGAGACTCCTTTACTTGATAATATATTGAGATTCCTTTAACTGTTATTAAATTGATATTTCTTTACTTGGCATTAAATTGGTATACCTTTATTGGCATTAAATTGATGTTTCTTCACTTTGTTAATTCTATTTTAGATATGTCTATGTATTTGTATATAAATCTCATTAATATTAATTTTCTCCCCATATTTTATATTTAGACTCATAGTATTGTTCCCATTTGGAAAAGACCTTTAAATCTCATTAATACCAAGGGTATTTTCTCCCCATATTTTATATTTAGACTCATAGAATTGTTTCAATTTGGAAAAGACCTTTAAGATCGTGGGGTCCAACCATTAATCATCGACTCCAACCATTCCACACATAACTGCTTGAGAATTTTGTGCTTTTCAGACTGCTGCAATCTTTCTGGCCAGCTCCTTTTGTTCTTGCTTTCCTTATTTAAGGATTAATCCGTGTTCTTCACTCTAACAGCTCAGTTACAATGAATAGATAAGACAGAGGTCCACACATACGCCAAGAACATGGCTAAATATTTTCAACTGCAGCTGGAAGAAGACAGTGACTTTTTTTTTTTTTTCTGTTGCAAAGGGGACCACACAGCTCTGACTTCACCAAAAAAAACAAAGTGACAGTGAGAAGAAACAACTTCTGCAGCCATACAAGCGAGTTCCCCCCCCTCAGAATCCTTGCTTCAAGTCCATGTTGGAAAATGTGTCTGAAATTTACATAGTCCATGGATTTATGCTGTTTGTAATGGCTGAACTGCTGCTTTTAAGGTTGAACTGATACTTTTAGGGTTGATCTGACGCTTTTAAGGTTGATCTGATGGTTTTAGGGCTCATCTGTTACTTTTAAGGTTGATTTGATGGTTTTAGGGTTCTCTTGATACTTTTAAGGTTGATTTGATGGTTTTAGGGCTCATCTGATACTTTTAAGGTTGATTTGATGGTTTTAGGGTTCTCTTGATACTTTTAAGGTTGATTTGGTGGTTTTAAGGTTCTCTTGATACTTTTAAGGTTGATTTGATGGTTTTAGGGTTCTCTTGATACTTTTAAGGTTGATCTGGTGCTTTTAAGGTTGATCTGGTGCTTTTGAGGTCGATCTGATGCTTTCAAGCTTCATCTGATGTTTTCAAGGTTGGTCTGATGCTTTTAAGGTGGATCTGGTGCTTTTAAGCTTGAATCAATACTTTCAAGATGGATCTGATGCTTTTAAGCTTGATCTGATGCTTTCAAGGTTGAACTGCTGCTTTTAAGTGAGGATGGCTTTCTAACTCCCTGACTAAAGCTGTTTTTTGCCTGTCCTGTAGGAGGTTCCAGGCGGCCCACAGCTAAATACACCAAAGTAGGGGAGCGCCTTCGCCATGTGATTCCCGGGCACATGCAGTGCTCCATGGCCTGTGGTGGACGTGCCTGCAAGTATGAGAACCCATCTCGATGGAGTGACCAGGAGCAAGCCATTAAAGGGCTCTATTCATCTTGGTAATAAGCAGCATTTAGTCTCCATAAATGTAACTGCATCCATTTTTGTTAAAAGAAGAGAATTCAAAGGGAAATAGTGAAGGGTTTGTCCTAAATCAGCTACTGCTAAGTATACAAGAAGACTGGAACATCTCTGTTGTGAAGAAAGACTGGGAGACCTCAAGCTGATTAGTCTGGAGAAGAGAAGGCTGAGAGGGACTCTGATCAATGTCTATAAATATCTGAGGGGTGGGTATCAAGATGAAGGTGCCAGGCTCTTGTCAGTCGTGCCTAGTGATAGGACAAGGAACAATGGGTACAGGCTGGAACCCAGGAGGTTCCACCTCAGCACAAGGAGAAACTTCTTTGGTGTGAGGATGCTGGAACCCTGGAGCAGGCTGCTCGGAGAGGTTGTGGAGTCTCCTCTGGAGACTTTCCAAACCTGCTTGGATGTGTTCCTGTGTGACCTGCCCTGGGTGACCCTGCTTTGGCAGGGGGTTGGACTCGGAGATCTCTGAAGGTGCCTTCTAACTCCTACCATTCTATGATAGNCTGAGGGGTGGGTATCAAGATGAAGGTGCCAGGCTCTTGTCAGTCGTGCCTAGTGATAGGACAAGGAACAATGGGTACAGGCTGGAACCCAGGAGGTTCCACCTCAGCACAGGGAGAAAACTTCTTTGGTGTGAGGATGCTGGAACCCTGGAGCAGGCTGCTCAGAGAGGTTGTGGAGTCTCCTCTGGAGACTTTCCAAACCTGCTTGGATGTGTTCCTGTGTGACCTGCCCTGGGTGACACTGCTTTGGCAGGGGGTTGGACTCAGAGATCTCTGAAGGTGCCTTCTAACCCCTACCATTCTATGATAANCATTGGCTGTTAATTTTATTAACATCTAAAGTGTTTAAATAATGTATTAATTTAATAATGTATAATGGATTACATAATGTAAGCTAAAGGGATCTAAGGTTGTTTAGTCTGGAGAATGGCTCAGGGAAAAACTTCTGGCTCTCTACAACTCCCTGGAAGAAGGTTGAAGCCAGGTGGGGATTGGCTTCTTCTCACAAGGAACAAGGGATAAGATGAGAGGAGATGGCTTTAGGTTGCATCAGGGGAGGTTTAGGTTGGACATTGGAACAAATTTATTCCTGGAAAGGGTTCTAAAAGTCTGGCACAGGCTACCCAGGGAGGTGGTTGAACCCCCATGCCTGGAGGTGCTTCAAAGAAGCAGAGCTGTGGTGCTGAGGGTCATAGTTTAGCTCCAACCTTGGCAGAGTTAGAGAATGATTGGACTGGATGATCTTAAAGGGCTTTTCAGTCCCAAATGATTCAGTGATTCATATGCAGCAATATCCACATGAAATTACCTTTACATTCTTACTGATCACTTTGTAACAGCAAATGCTTCTCAGAAGCTAAGAAACTGAAAAGGGCCAAAAGGAGATCTGAGCGCAGGTTTATTTGAGAGGAATTGTTTATTGTGTTCCCTGGGCTGCCATCGAAGGAACTCCAGTGCTAGCTATGTGCTCTGTCAGTTTAACCAGACTGATCAGCAGTACTATAAGAGAAAAGAACTTCTGGAGGAATGATTTCTAGTTAATCAACAAGGTATTTTTATCTTGAATATAATGTAATCTTCATTTTGTAGATTCCAGCCCAGGACCTAATTAATAACCACTTCATTTTTTCCCTTTTTTAATTTCTCAGGATAACAGATAACATACTGGCTATGGCTCGACCCTCAACAGAATTAATTGAGAAGTACAACATTATTGAGCAGTTTGAAAGGTAACAGCAGTAGTCACTCATTAGGGCAGGTGTTACTGGTCTAACTCCTGACCCATTTGCTCTTTCAACAGAGATTTGTATTAGTGATAAAGATCCTTTCATTTTAACAAGATACAGGTTAAAAACTTTTTCTCTATGAAGAATCAATGTATTTTTGGACTCCCAACACAAGGAAGGACATGGACCTGATGGAGGACATCCAGAGAAGGTCATGATGATGATTATAAGGCTGGAGCATCTTCCCAGTGGGGACAGGCTGGGGAAGTTGGGGGTGTTCAGCCTGGAAAAGGCACTGGGGAGACCTTAGAGCTGCATTTCAATATCTGAAGGGGACCTACAGGAAGGCCAAGGAGGGACTGTTCAGAAGGGCCTGTGGGGATAGGGCAAAGGACAGTGTTTTGAAACTGGAGCAGGGCAGATTTAGGTTGGACATTAGGAGGAAGTTCTGCACAATAAGGGTGTTGAGACACTGGAACAGGTTTCCAGGGATGTGGTTGAGACCCAGTCCCTGGAGACATTCAAGATCAGACTTGATGGGGAGCCTGATCTAGTTGGAGGTGTCCCTGCTGACTGCAGGGGGGCTTGACAAGGTGACCTTTGAGGGTCCCTTCCAACCTGATGCAATCTGTGAGCTGTTGGCTGTGTATCATACTCTGACTCATCTGTTCCTTCCTTCAGATGTGGCATAAAAACTGTAATTAACCTTCAGCGCCCTGGGGAGCATGCGAGCTGCGGGAACCCGCTGGAACAGGAAAGTGGCTTCACCTACCTGCCTGAGGCTTTCATGGGGGCTGGAAGTAAGTTCCCTCCTGCTGCTCTTCCTCATTTATTATTGATTTTGGCACTCAGAGATCCTCGGACTTGAATTCTTGTGTCAGCAGCAGCTGTGTAAGAAACACTGCACAAAATGGGATGTAAGCACGAAACTTGGCAAATAGAAGAGAGCGAAGATCAGGTTATGGAAGGCATTTAGGACAGAGAAAGGATAAGAGGTAGCTAAAGTTCTCTTCTTCTGAGCTCACAGATCTATAAAACATGAATGGTGCTGGCTCAGACTCTGGTGCCATTCCTGTTCTTTTAGCTAGACCGTAAGAGGTTATTTCATTTGAGGACATTTGTGTTCACAATATTTTTCTGGTTTGATATCCTGATGAGGGGAGAAAAAGTGCCTCTCTGTAAGCAGCAGGCTTTGACTGGAGAAGTGCTTTTATTTCTAAAAAGAAAAAAACCCAAACTTCTATCTCTATATAGCAGAATAATTTTTGTGTGAATTGCTTGGTTTTGTTAGACCAAGCTTGTTACACCAAGTTTTGTTACACAAGCTGAACTTCAGGCTGACAGCTCTTTGCTAGCTTCGTGTATTTAACACACAAGCCTACAGCTGAAAGGGCAAAATAATCTCACAGCATCCCATCCCAGAATCCCACTTGGAAGGGACCAGTGGAGATCATCCAGTCCAACCCCACTGCTAAAGCAGGGGCATCCACAGCAGCTTGCTCATGATCACGATGGCCAGGGTAATTTGGAATCTCTCCAGAGAAGGAGACTCCACAACCTCTCTGGGCAGCCTGCTCCAGGGCTTCAGCACCCTCACAAAAACCAAGTTTCTCCTCCTGTTCAGATGGAACCTTCTGGGTTCCAGTTTGTGCCTGCTGCCCCTTGTCCTGTCTCTGGGCACAACTGACAAGAGTTTGGCCCCATCCTCTTTCCCCCATCCCTCTTTAGATACTCATTAGCATTGATCAGATCCCCTCTCAGGCTGCTCTTCTCCAGACTACGCAAGAGCCTCCCCTCCCAATAGAGATGCTCCAGGCCCCATCATCTTGATAGCCTCTGCTGGACTCTTTCCAGTCTCTCTTGAACTGGGGAGCCTGGGACTAGGCACAATACTCCTGATGTGGCACTCCCAGGTCATTCTCAGTGCAGCTGTTTTTCAGGAGATGGTCAAACACCAGTATGCAGTTTTAGTACTGTCATTTATGACTGCTCACCTGCCCTCTGCATATAGCAGTGCAAATGTCAGATATGGAGTGGCAGAAATGAACTTTTCTCTGTCTTTATTTTAGTTTATTTTTACAATTTTGGATGGAAGGATTATGGAGTGGCTTCTCTCACTACCATACTTGACATGGTAAAAGTCATGGCCTTTGCCCTGCAGGAAGGGAGGGTGGCTGTGCACTGCCACGCAGGACTCGGTCGAACAGGTATGTGCTCTGCTGCAAGATCAGTTTGAATGGTTCTCTGCAGATACAAACTAGCCTCTGCTTATCAATCATGAATGCTTTGTTTAGGTTCTGTATCACTGCCAAATGTGGAATTCTCTTAATCTGTGAAATGATTAACAATGCTAACCATGCCTGTAAAAATGAGATCATTTTTAGTGTAGTAACCCCAGAAACCTGTAAGGTTAGAAAATGTTTGGCACTCTCTGGTAATCACAGAATCACAAAATGGTGGGGGTTGGGAGGGACCTCTAGAGATAAAGTCCTAACCCCCCTTGCCAAAGCAAGATCACCTAGGCCAGGTCACACAGGAACACGCTCAGGCAGGTTTGGAATCTCTCCAGAAAAGGAGACTACACAACCTCTCTGGGCAGTCTGCTGCAGGGCTCCAACACTCACACACCAAAAAAGTTTCTCCTCATGTTGAGGTGGAACCTCCTGTGTTCCAGCTTGTGTGCATTGTACCTTGTCCTATCACTGAGTACACTGACAAGAGCCTGGCACCTTCATCTTGACACCCACCCCTCAGATATTTATAGACATTAATAAGATGCCTTGTTGTAATTAATAATTCCCTGTTCCATACAAATGGGAATACAACTCCGTTTTGATGGGACAAATCCCCTCCATACTCTTTGACTGTCCAATATTTGTTACATGTTTCCAAAGCTGCCACTCCTGTGAGATCAGATAGGTTTGGTGAAACAGCTCCAATTTCACTTCTTTCAAGACATTTTTGCCCATCTTCCTCTGGAAGCCACCATTGCTCACGGATGATGGAACTCCTAGAGATGCTGTGGTGAGAAACTAACTCTCACTGAGAGTGTGGTGAGAGTGGATTTACTGTCTTGGGATCCAGCAAATATAACTGTACTTAGGCAGCAGAATCACAAAATACTTCGGTTGGAAAAGCCCTTTGAGATCATTCAGTCCAACCATTCTTTAACTCTGCCTGAAGTTTGGAACTAAACTATGGCCCTCAGCACCACATCTCTGCCTCTGAAACACCTCCTGGGATGGGGGTTCAAGCACCTCACTGGGAAGCCTGTTCCAGTCTTTGAGAATCCTTTCAGGGAAGAAGTTTCTTCTAATGTCCAACCAACTCCCCTGGTGCAACTTGAACCCATTTCCTCTCATCCTGTCGCTTGTTACTAAGGAGAACAAACTAACATAACACCTCGGGTTTTGTTCAGAGAGCACTGAGGCCTCTTTTCAGCCTTTTCTTCTCCAGACCAAACAACCCCAGGTCCCCCTCAGCCGCTTCTCCCCATCCCTGTTCTCCAGCCCCTTCAGCAGCTTTGTTTCCTTTCTCTAGACCTGCTCGAACACCTCAATGTCCTTGGAGTGAGAGGCCCAAAACTGAACCCAGGATTCAAGGCATGACCTCACCAGTGTCCAGTACATGGGCACAATCACTGCCCTGCTCCTGCTGGCCACACTGTTAATAATCCAGGCCAGGATGCTGGTGGCCTTCTTGGCCAGCTTGACACACCTTGGCTCATCTTCAGCTGGCTGGTGACCAGTGCCTCCAGGGCAGCTCAACCCTCCCTCCCAGCTTAGTATCATCTGGAACTTCCTGAGGATGTCCTCAATCCCCTCATCCAGGTCATTGCTAAAGACATTGAAGAGAACTGACCCAGCACTGAGTCCTGGGGAACACCGCTTGTGACAAGCTGCCAACTGGATCTGACTCCATTTCCCACCACTCCTTGGGCCTGGCCGTCAGACAGTTTTTAACCCAAGCAAGCATCCACTCCTCTAAGCCATGAGCAGCCAGTTTCTCCAGCATCCTGCTGTGGGAAACAGGGTCTAAGGCTAAAGTCCAGTTAAACAACAGCCACAGCTTCTCTCTCATGCACTCAGCAGGCACTCATAGAGCTAACGGAGTACTTCTAGAAGCCTACATCTTTACATAGGTTAATTTCATCCAAGAGTTGCACTGAGTCCTTGAATTGGTCTTCCTGTTCTTCAGCTAATGCTTGTCTCTCTCTTTTCCAGGGGTTCTCATAGCTTGCTACCTGGTTTTTGCAACAAGGATGAGCGCTGATCAAGCCATTCTCTTTGTCAGAGCAAAAAGACCTAATTCCATTCAGACCCGAGGGCAGCTGCTGTGCGTCAGAGAATTCACTCAGTTCTTGGTTCCTCTCAGAAACGTCTTTGCGTGCTGTGAGCCCAAGGCACACACTGTGACGCTGGCCCAGTACCTGACCCGGCAGAGGCACCTGCTCCACGGTTATGAGAGCAGGCACCTCAAACACGTGCCAAAGCTCATCCACCTTGTCTGCAAACTGCTGCTAGACTTGGCTGAAAACAGACAGGTGGTGGAGGCAGAGCTCTTGGAGATCCCAGACCTCTCGGCTGAGATTGAAGAGACCGTTTCTCACTTGGTGTCCACGCAGCTGGACAGAGAATTTGGAAGGCAGGACAGTGATACCTCAGAGTCCTCCCACACCCACTCCTCCACCTTCGAGACCCAGGACAGTCCTTTTTCCCTGGGACACGAATGTGATCCTCTTTGGAAAAGAAGGAATGTGGAATGCCTTCAGCCCCTGACTCATCTGAGAAGGCGCCTAAGCTACAGTGAGTCAGACTTAAGGAGAACTGAGTTTCTTGTAGAGCAAGGAGAAACTGCATGGACTGTACCTGCTCAGATACTGCTGTGCAACAAGCTGAAGCAGAACAGCGGTGAGGAAAGTTCTGCCACAGGAGAGCAAAAGCCACAGGTGGAGCTAAACAAGGAGATGTTGGTGCGGAACACCTGCATGTTCTGGAGCCAAGGGAGGTTTAACCTGGACGGGCGAAAAGGTGAATCCTCCCTTTATCATAGGAGAAACTCTACCAAAGAAGTACAGCGCAGCAGGACCTTTGCTTCAGGGCTAGCATCTCTCCCAAAGGCCAGGGAACCTGGAACCCCAAGGCATCACTTCAGCTATGAGATTGGTCATCGAAAAGAGCACAAGACTTATGGGTATGGCAGAGGAGGATATACTTCTGAGGACTCTGACTCCTCTTCTTCTTCTAAAGCAAACTTTTCCATCGAATATGAAAGCCAAGGTAGCAAAGATGTGTCAGAGACAATTCCACACATTGTTCTGCAGTCAGAATTAAGTTTGGAAGCCCGGAGAGTTTTGGCAGCAAAAGCACTCGCAGATATAAACGAATTTCTGGGAGAGGATGAAGTGAAGGAGAAGGTAGAAATGTGGCAGGTAATTTGGATTCAATGTTACAGGCTCTGCGTGTTTCACTTAGGTTAATTCCAACAATGGCCAGATTGCCACCATGGCCTTTGAAATGGCACGTGGGGACACCATGTACACTGTGCTTCAGCACGTGATTGTCAGTTGTGGGTCAGTTTGTTCAATCATAGATTCACAGAATGGGTTGGAAGGGACCTTAAACCTCATCCAGCTCCAACCCCCTACCGTGAACAGGGACACCTCCCTCTAGCCCAGCTTGCTTAAGGCCTCATCCATCCTGGCCTTGGATGCTTCCAGGGAGGGGGCATCCACAACCTCTCTGGGCAACCTGTTCCAGTGTCTCCATATCCTCACTGGAAAGAATTTTTTTCTCATCTCCAGTTTCAGTCTCCCCTCCTCAAGGACCAATCCATTCCCTCTCGTCCTAGCACTACAAAAAGTGTAAAAAGGTTCTTTCAAAAGCAAGCAAAATGCATCTGCAGGTTTTGGCTTCTAGCAGGAGGCTAAAACATTGTTTCTGGTTGAGTTCCTTTGTTCTACTAATTAATGAAAATGAATGCAATTAACTGTGGTCATAATTTGGCTTTGGGTAGCAGCAAGTCACACAGATTGTAAGGTGGAGCTGTGTTGTTTCTCATCAGTGCTTCCTCAGAACTGATCAGAGGATTCTGTGTGCAAAAGTACAAGAATTTAGCAGAAACTTAACTGCTTATCCTTAAAACCAAATCCTCACAGCAACATTTGCTTTGGAGTTGGAATCCAAAGCTTCTTTATCTATTCTAGTAGATAACTGGGAGGTTCTGAGCTGCACTGTTTATGTCACCCTTGTGTATTAAAGAATCGTTTGTGCTACTGCTGGTTCATGCTGATGATTGGAAAAATGAGCAATTCTCTATTTGTAACTCTTAAGTCCTTTTTTGTTTTGTTTGAACTTGAGCAGCCAAGTACTGCTGCAGTCAAAGAGGATGGTGTAAATAGCTGATGTGTTTTCAGTTTTGTTTTGTTTTGTTTTTGTTTTAAGAAAGAACTGAATTCTCGAGATGGAGCTTGGGATAAAATCTGTACTGAGAGAGATCCTTTTATCCTCTGTAGCTTGATGTGGTCCTGGATAGAGCAGCTGAAAGAACCTATTATACCCAAAGATGATATTGATCTGCTGGCAAAAAATTGCACAGAATCCCAGGATGCTCTTTACTTACTGAGAAAGGTAGCTATTGTCTATGTCAATGCATTCGTTCTCTGCCAAGTACAGTTTGTTAATGTCTATCAGTCATTTATGGCCTTTGGGCAACAGAATTGCAACTTCAGCCTCTAAAAATCAGGAAGAGGATTGTTTTGGTCCTGGATAGTAAGAGTTGTAATCAATCTGTAATGAGATTGCAGCTGTAGAATCATGGAATGGTTTAGTTTGGAAGGGACCTCAGAGATTGTCTGCTCCAGCCCCCCTGCCATGGGCACCTCTCAGCTAGACTCAGGTCCTCAAGGCCTCAATCAAGATACAAGCAATACATAAGAAAAATACCAGCTCCTGCCTTTGAGCACCATTCAGTAGAAGCTCCATTTGAGTTTGTTCCCCTGCAAATTCTGTAGTTTGAGATCCAAAGGCAAAAATGAGAAATATTTTCTCTGTGCCTGGAGGTATGGCTTTGGTTAGGGTCACATCTGACAGCTGTACTTAATAGTTGTCATGTTCATAGATTAATAAAACGATGTGGGTTGGAAGGGAACTTAAAGATCATCCAGTTCCAACCCCCTGCTGTGGGCAGGGACACCTCCCACTAGCCCAGCTTGCTCAAGGCCTCATCCAGCCTGGCCTTTGAACACTTCCAGAAAGCAGGCATCCACAGCCTCCCTGGGCAACCTGTGCCAGTGTCTCCCCACCCTCACTCTAAAGAATTTCTTCCTCATCTTCAGTCTCAATCTCCTCTCTTCCAGCTCAGAGCTATTGTCCCTCATCCTGTCACTACAAGCCCTTGTCAAAAGTCCTTCCCCAGCTCTCCTTTAGCCCCTTCAGTTACTGGAATGTGTCACCTCCATTCACCTGCTGGCAAGTCTCTGTCTAGTGCAGTCCAGGATGCTCTTAAGTGTCTTTTACTGCAACAACCCACTGCTGGCTCTTGTTGAACTTTGTGTGCATTGGGACACCCAGGTCCTTTCCTGCTAATCTGCCCTGCAGCCAGTCAGCCCCTGTTCTTGGTGCATATTTAGCTGCTCTTCCTACAAATCCCTCAAGTTTGAATTGAGTTTTCACTGTTAAGTGACCTGCCAGCATGGAGATCTGTCTCCCCTGGAAAAGGAATGGGAACAAGAGCCACAGAATACTGGTACTCCCTTTGTGTCCTTGCTAGCACTGCCCAGGTGTCTTTCTGCAAGATCCCTTAAAGGGTGAAAGGAGACTTGGTAGGACAAAGAAAGATGCAGATCATCCTCTGTTAGTTGGACAAGAAGCCTTGGACATAGAATCAAGAACAGTTGCAGCTGGAAGAGTCCTTTGAGATCATGAAGTTGCCTAGAGCTTACAATCCCACCACTGCCACTAAACCACTGCCACTAAACCACATTCCTCAGCACCACATCCATGCAGCTTTTAAATACCTCCCAGCAAAGTGAACCCACTCCTCCCTGGGCAGCTTGTTCCAGTGCCTGAGAACCCTTTCTGAGAAGAAATTTTCGTAGTATCCAACCTGAACCTCCCTTGGCACAACTTAAGGCCATTTCCTCTTGTCCTGTCACTTGTTGCACGTGAGAAGAGACCAACTCCCACCTCACTCCAGCCTCCTTTGAGGTAGCTGTAGAGGTGAGGTCTCCCCATAGCCTCCTCTTCTGAAGACTAACCAACCCCAGTTCCCTCAGCTGTTCACATAAAACTTGTGTTCAAGGCCCTTCACCAGCTTGTGTCCTCTTCTTTGGACACACCTCAATGTCTTTCCTGTAGTGAGGAACCCAAACATGCACAGCATTTAGGGCTGAAAAGAGCAGATCTGACTTCTTTTGATGCCAGTTCACGTGACTGTAACTGTTTGTGTGGAGGACCTTGAAAAATACATCTCCAGATGTACACCTGACCTCCTAAATAAATCTGATGCACTACAAGAGAAGGGTTTCTCCCATTGTGACTCAAATAATTATCTAGGGGTTCTTCAGGCTGGTGAAAATTCCTTCCCCAACTCCTACACCTGAAGGTTTCAATACAGGGAGGCACAGCCTGGTATTTAAACAGCAATTAACAAAACCTGAAAGGGAAATATTTTTCATGAAAATATTTCTTCTAACAAGCTACTGTTCTCTTTTTTTCCCACCAGGAGCAGTGTCAGACCATCCTTTGCATTTTACACTGTGTGGTGAACTTGCAAATGCTGCCAGCTGATGTGGAGGAGGCCTTACTTGCTCGTGCTATTAAAGCTTTCACTAAGGCGAGTACCCTTTGGGCTGTGGCACTGTGTTTATTTGTCTTAAACCACGAAGGGTGAAGCAGCAAGCAAGCCTCTGGCAGAGAAAGTGCAGCAGTTCATGGAAGCACAGAATGGTAGGGGTTGGAAGAGACCTCCTGAGATCATACAGCCCCAACCTCTGCCCAAGCAGGATCACCTAGGGCAGGTCACATGGGAACACATCCAGGTGGGTTTGGAAAGTCTCCAGAGAAGGAGACTACGCAACCTCTCTGAGCAGCCTGTTCCAGGGCTCCAGCACCCTTACAGTAAGGAAGTTTCTTGTCATGGTGAGGTGGAATCTCCTGGATTCTACCTTGTACCCATTGTTCCTTGTCCTATCACTGGACACCACTGATAAAAGCCTGGCATCTTCATCTTGACACCCACCCCTCAGGTTTTTTATAGATGCTGATAAGATCCCCTCAGCCTTTTTCTCTCCCGACTAAACAGCCCCAGGGCTCTCAGTCTTTCTTCATAGGAGAGTTGTTCAAGTCCTCCAATCATCCTCATAGCCTCTGTTGGACTCTCCAGTGGGTTTCTGTCTCTCTTGAACTGGGTAACCCAAAACTGGACACAGTATTCCAGGTGTGGTCTCACCAAAGCAGAGTAGAGGGGCTGGAGAAACTCCCTAGACCTGCTGGCCACACTTTTTTTGATGCACTCCAGGAAAACCATTGACTCTCTTGGCCACAAGGGTGCATTACTGTCCACTTGGACTCCAAAGTATTTCTCCATGGAGCTGCTTTCCAGCACTTCACCCTTGGCATGCTCATGCAAATGTCTTTTAAAGTTCACATTTGATAATCATTAGGGTAACAAATATTCTCAGCCACATGACATTCTGCCACTGCAGCCTCAATCCTTTAGTCTCATTTTTCTCATTCTGGTTCACTGCCAATTCATGGACTCCTTCAAATTAGAGAAATGAGAATTTGTACATGGTGAGAATTAGTCACTGGGAGTAACTTACCAAAGGCTGTAGTAAATTCTGTACCACTTGGAGTTCTTCCATCAGATTAAATAATTTTCCAAGAGTGCACTGCAATTCAGTTGTCTTTCAGGCCCATCTCTAATACAGGCTCTCTATGAATAGCTTCCATTTTTGGAATAGTTTAATCACAGTGACAGGTTGCACTTGCTGTTGCTCAGCTCACAGCTGCTTCTTTCTCAGATTCAGCAGGGGGTATGAACAGAACCTTCAGCATACTGCTTCCTAACCTCGTGTAAATCATTGAATTGTTGCAGCTGGAAAAGCCCTTTAAGATCACTAAGTCTAACCATTCTCTAACTCAGCCAAGGCTGGGGCTAAACCATGGCCCTCAGCACCACAGCTCTGCCTCTCTGAAACATCTCCATGAGTAAGGATTCAACCACCTCCCTGGGGACCCTGTTCCAGTGATTGAAAACCCTTTCAGGGAAGAAATTTCTTCTAATTCCCAACCTAAACCTCCCCTGGTGCAACTTGAGGCTATTTCCTCTTATCATGTCACTTGCAACTAGGAAGAAGAGACCAATCCCCACCTGGCTTCAGCCTCCTGTCAGGGAGTTGTAGAGTGAGAAGGTCTCCCCTTAGCCTCCTTTTCTGCAGGCTCAACAACTCCAGGTTCCACAGCTACTAAGGCTACTACAGACACAGCTTGTTAAAACCATCATGGCTTTTCTCCTATAGTTTGTTGTAAAGTCTAGTCAGCACAAACAAACACTTGAGCATTGAGTGCTCCATCAGGAGACACAGCTTCATCAGCAGACAGATACTGTCTTTGATGCATCTGAAATCAAAGCTCTGTGTGATATATTGGTCACCTCCTTTGCTTTTATTTCACAACTGAACTGCAATTTCTCCCTTTTGTTTAGACCAGCATCGATTCTGAAAATGGACCATATGTTTACAGTACCTTGAAAAAAGTATTTAAACAAACACTGGAAGAAAAAAGAAAAAGGCTGAAGGAAGGAACAGAGAATCCCTCTTGATTTCTGCCCAGCTGTGCTGAAGAGCTGAGTGAGCCTACCAGGCTATCCTGCATTCTCCAGCTGCTGCCCTCTCTTCGGTCTGGCTTGATTGACCTAACACTAGGTAATGGTAGCTGTTAACAAAGGATTTTATTTTTGTAGAGGGCCTTTTAGAGAGAGTTGTTCTAAAGAACAGTGCCTGTGTGACTGTACCCTAGCATTTGGTTTCATATGCTTTCATATTGTGAACTGTACCTTTGTTTTCAGATCTATTTATGGATTTAGATACCTCTATCACTGGGCAAGCAACACTGTTTTCAGGTCACACAACTGCCATAAGTTCAGTGCCATGGTACAGCAAGGTTTAATGGACAGAGTTGACATTTATGTGTTGCATATGTTTACATTAATGTGATTTCATTTCACTTTGCAGAAAATAAATGCTGACTGCACTTATCACATCCATTTTCTTTCAGAAATTTTAAAATAAGACTAAGAATAAAACAGCCTAATAAAAATAAGACTAATCCTAAACAGATCTTGAGCTCTACTATTAACAGCAGATGATTTTTTTTTCCCCTCAGATATTCATAGAATCAGAATTGTTTTGGTTGGAAAAGACCTTTAAGGTCATCAAGTCCAACCATGCACCCAACACTACCATGACCATTAAACCAAGATGTTTCTAAAAGATGTTGCAGTAGATATGTATTATTAGTATTATGTATATATCATCAGTATTAAGTATATCTAGTTAATATTAAGTGCATATAATGAATATTAAGTGTATGTAATTAGTATTAAATTATATAATACAGCACAGTCGACTTGGTAGAAGGCAGGGATGCTGTCCAGAGGGACCTGGACAGGCTGG
>VWZE01004512.1:32391-44236 GCA_013396675.1 Eubucco bourcierii | reverse complement strand
TCCATGTCACTGACAAAGATGTTAAACAGCACTGGTCCCAGCACTGACCCCTGAGGGACACCACTTGTCACTGGTCTCCAGGTGGACATTGTGCCGTTGATCGCCACTCTCTGGGTTCGACCATCCAGCCAATTCCTTATCCAGCGAGTGCTCCATCCATCCAGTCCATGTTTTTCCAGTTTGGTGACCAGGATGTCATGTGGGACAGAGTCAAATGACTTACTCAGGTCCAGGTAGATGACATCAGAGATCATCTGCTCCTGTGCCGGAGTCTCAGCACCCTCATACTGAAGAACTTCTTCCTTAGCTCCACTCTAACCCTGCTCTGCCTCAGCTTCAAACCATTCCCCCTTGGCCTCTCCCTAGACACCCTCATGAGTAGTTCTTCTGCAACCTTCCTGTAGGATCTCTTCAGGTACTGGCAGGCAGCTCTAAGGTGCTCTGGAGTCTTCTCCTCTCCAGTCTGAACAGACTCAACTCTCATAGCCTGTCCCCACAGGGTTGATGCTCCAGCCCTTGCATCATCCTTGTGGCCTTCTCTGGACTGACTCCAGCAGCTCTGTGTCCTTATGCTGGGGACTCCATAACTCCAGGTGGGGTCTCAGCAGAGCAGAGGCAAGGGTCAGAATCCCCTCTCCTGCCCACACTCTTGATGCAGCCCAGCACAGAGCTGCCTGCAGGGCTGCATGGGGGCAAACAGTAAGATTCTGTTCAAAAGCCTTACTCTGACTTTTGCAGATCCCCCAGCTCAACCTAGTGTCCAACCCTGGGCCTGCTGTCCAGCAGGGGACTGCAGACAACTGGTCTGAGGGGGTTATTTTTATGCTGCTGTTGGTGTAGTGCCACTGCACTCAGCACTGCACACCAGGCTGACTTCCAGTCGGTGCCCAACGCAGGTTGGCCAAAGGCAGCCGAATTGTCTGACACTTATTTATTGCTTAATTATCCCTGTAGGTGTTGGAGGTACTTCACAGCAGCTAAAACTGTCCTTGCCCTGCAGAGCATGCAGGCACAGCAGAGATTAGAGATGACAGCACTGCAAGGGGTGAGACCTGGAGGAAGAACAAGGCCCTTGTTCAAAGAGATGCTTCAGCGTACGGCTGCCTGCAAGTTCAGTGGACTGAGTAAGCTCATTTGTGACTCAAGGTTTGGGTTACTGATGCAGACAACTCCTGTAGATCACAGAGACCCAGAGTGCCAGCATGGTGAGCTTGGAAGGGACCTCTGGGGATCATACAGTCAAACACCCTGCTCAAGCACAGTGGAGGCTGGAAGGAAACGTTGGTGATCATCCAGTTCAAACCCTGCTCCAGCAGGGCACCCACAGCAGCTTGCCCAGCAGCACAGTGCCCAGGGGGGTTGGAAGCTCTCCACACAAGGACACTCCACAGTCTCTCTGGGCAGCCTGCTCCAGGCCTCCAGCACCCTCACAACAACTTTCTCCTCCTCTTCACATCCAACCTCCTGCCTGCCACTTTGTGCCCTTTGTTGTCCCTTTTCCTGTCCCTGGGCACCACTCACAAGAGTCTGGCCCCAGGCTCTTGCCCCCCACAGCTCCTTTAGCTCTTGCTGAGCATTGTTCAGATGCCCTCTGGGGCTTCTCTTGTGCAGGTTCTCAGCCTTTGCTCCTGCCAGAGCTGCTCCAGGCCCCTCAGCAGCTCTGCAGCCTGCCCTGGACTCTCTCCAGCAGTTCTCTGTCTCTCTGCAGTTGAGGAGCCAGAGCTGGACCCAGGACTCCTTGGCCCCAAATGATGTTAGTGCATGCTCCTGAAAAGCTGCTGCCAGTTTCAGTGCACTGGAGTTGCAGTGTGGGTGCTCTGACAGGCACAGATTAGACCTTTAGGAAGTGTGATTTCATGCCCATGGAACTGTGCCCTTCTGGCCTGGTTAACGTTTTGGGCAGTTGTGATAGAGCCAAAGATGATTGATGAATCAGAGGGGACCTGTGTGCACTAATGGCTGTGAGCACTCCCCAGGAGACACAGCCCTTGTGGTTCCTGTGCTGCCTTCTCTTTCCTCCTATCCTTAACCTCATATTCCTTACCACATCTCTTTTTTTTTTTTTTTTTCATGCTTTGAAGTCCACAACTCTCCATCAGTTTGCAGGAGCTTGACATCTAACCCCTGGTCCTCAGGCATGTGTGGTAGATTCAGGGAAAACAGACCTGCTCTGAGTCACTTTACTGCCACCTCAGAGCAGCATTTTCCCAGAACACCTCCCACTTACAGATGCACCTAGGCAGGAGCTCAGTCATTTCTCTGGAGCTCTGAATGCAGGCACCAGGCTCTGGAGCCACTGAGACTGATTGCTGCTTTGCTCTGCAGTTTCTCATGGGATGGGTCTCCCTCTCTGTTTTTTCAGGCTGCCTTGTCCACCTCAAATCTTTGCAGCCTGTGTCTGTCTGGTATTTAGGAGCCCTCAGGAAAGCCCCTCCAGCTCTGGCTGCCTGGGAGTGCTATGCAACCCTGCCCACTCTGCTCATCCACTGCTTTATTCCTGTGAAAGCAAAAGCTGTGCATGGAACAGATGCTTGGAATGGTATTGGGATCCAATTACTGCACTTTTCCAACCTTACATCTATTGTCTAAACTTGGAGCAGGCATATTTTTATTCCTTGGTGACAGTATATAAAGGCAGAATTGGCAGTGTGTTTGCTGGCTGAGTAGGTGGCAGAGCAGGGGCGGAAGGAGCAGCAGCAGCATGGTAGGTTTTGTTCTTTCCTCTCTCTATCTCTGCATTTCTCTCTGACCATAGAGCAGGGCTCCATGAAATCTCATCTTTAGCAGCACATCCAGGATGAAGATCTCACCCACAGAGTGAGCTGCCACCTCCCAAGGGCTTTTCTGCATGTGTTAAATAAAGGAGGGAGATAGGGAACAGAGAGGCACTGGTTGAAGGGAGGAGTTCATATATCTCCCAAGAGCAGCAATGTCTGGCAAGGCTGGGGTGAGCAAGGGTTGCTATGGGGTGGTGGGGAATGAGAGCAAGGGATGGCTCCAGAACTGTGGCTGTGCTGCTCTACAGACTGTGAGCAAGTACTGCAGAAACTTCTGTGTCTGTCTTTGCTCTGCTCACTGTGGGCTTTTAGCTCTGGGGCTCCAACAGCCACTGCAGCACCTAAGATGTGCTTGGTGAGATTCCAACGAGCAAAGGAGGAGCCTCAGGAGCACTGGGCACATCAGGCTCTATCTTTGCCTTGTGCAAATTCACAACAGCAAAGAGAAGTTGGTGATTTCCTGTGTCCTCTTTGCTGCTTTTTGCAGGTCCTTTTCAGGGTCTCTTAAAACAATGCTGCCCAGTGGTTGACTTTTAGCTCTGGGGCTCCAACAACCACTGCAGCACCTAAGATGTGCTTGGTGCGATTCCAAGGAGCAAAGCAGGAGCACTGGACACATCAGGCTCTATCTTGTGCAAATTCACAACAGCACAAAGAAGTTGGTGATTTCCTCTGTCCTCTTTTGCTCCTTTTGCATGTCCTTTCCAGGCTGTGTTAAAGCAGTGCTGCCCAGTGGCTCCCTGGGGCTGTGGAGTTATTTGATTACTGAGAGCGCCGGAGAGGGAGTTGTAGATGAAAAGCTCTCTCATAGCTTAGCTCCAACAGACCCCACTTAACCAGGTGATGAACGTGGTCCAAGTGCTGCATAAAACCACATTCAGAGTCATTTCCAAAATCCAGGCACAAAAGTAGGTCCCAGTTTCAAGCAGTGCAAGCGCAGTGCCAGCGGTTTCACGCCCAGCACGCAAACGCTCATCAGGTTCTACTGCACTGCTTCAGAGGTGAGCAGAGCCTTGTGCTGATTGTGCCTCTTCACTTGTGGATTTGTAGATCCCCTTTTAATCAGCTTCACTAAAGCCTAAGCCAAGCCTTTGGTGGGGCAGGGAGGCAGGTGCTGGGCCTTAGGTTTTCTTTCTCCCCTCTTCTTTTGGATCTTACAAATCGGTTTTCTCCCTTCCCGCTTGGCTCAGTGTTTGCTGTCAGAGGTGATCTCGGGAGGTTCCCGTGGTGAAATTGCTAAAGTGAGGAGATCTGAAAGGGCCACAAAGATGATCAGAGGGCTGGAGCAGCTCTGCTGTGAGGACAGGCTGAGAGAGTTGGAGAAGAGAAGGCTTCGAGGAGACCTGATAGTAGCCTTCCAGTATCTNTCCTTGGAGGTGTTCAAGGCCAAGTTGGATGAGGCCTTGAGTGACCTGTACTAGTGGGAGGGGTTTGGAACTGGATGATCCTTGAGGTCCCTTCCAACCTTACCATTCTATGATTCTATGATTCTATGAAAGCCCAACAAGAGGCTTCTTGTCTCCTTGCTCCCAGTTTAGCTGAAGGCTGAACCTCTGTGCTGGTTCTTTTCATTGTGCCTTTTGTGTTGGGAAAATGTCTCCTGAGGTACCTCACTGCACAGGGACACAGGAGAGGGATTTGGAGTGGGGAAGGGGAAAAAAATAGCCTTAATGAAAGAAAACTGAAGAATATCTTTACATAAGGAAGTGATCATTTTTTATTAATCAGAGGCAAATGTATATGTAATTATGCTAGATGAACTCTGTGGGGAGGTGTTTTTTTTTCCCCCCCTCTCTTTATGATGTCTTAAGGGATTTATAAATATTACAGAGGTTTTATAGCATCATAATATTTCAGATGTGCAGTAAAGCTACTTTCAAAGGATTAGTGCAGACAAAGCAGCACAGTAAAAAATAATTACAAGTCAGGCAGTGCTACCAGGCTCTGACACACAGGGCTGATGAGAGTGAGAGAGGCAGGGTTCAGGGAGATAATTTTTCTAACAAGAGCAGACCACACAAGTGCTGTGGAATGGAGTTCTGAGAACTGTCTGCAGCTCTCCCTTCATTCCAGGGAATTCCAGTGAAGTTGGGGCTGTGATGTCTCTCTGCTGATGGAGACCAGGAGAGGGAGAGGCAAGAGGCAGGAGGGAGGGGGAAGCCTTTTTCTTCTTCCCAAACCATTCCTGTGTTTACTCAGTTGGAGTGACACCTCGTAGCGAATTCTGTATGCTGGAGGGAGCAGCGTGCCCAAAAATAGCTGCTCAGATGTGCTCTGCAGCCTGCCTGCCTGCCTGCAATGTGCCACCTGCAGCAAGCAGGCACTGCCCTCGGGCCAGCGCTGCTGGCTCCACCAGCTGAGGATGTGGCCAGTGTGTGACTGCTGAAGTGGTGGTGCACATATCTGCACAAGTGTGCGGGGCTGGGGCTGCAGGGAGGCACTGCTCAGCTGCTTGCATGGAGGAGCAGGACTTGTCTGTGCTGCAGGGTGGGGAAAGCAGCTGCCGAACCTGGGGTCACAGAGGTTGAGCAGTCTGCGGTTTGCAGGGGGCTCAGAGATAAGGCTCGGCACAGGAGGCACTCCCCGGGTCTGTCTGTGCAAGAGCAAAGAGGAGGCTGTGGTCGGGAAGGGATTTCATGTGGGGTAAAGAAGAATGCTGCGGTGCAGGGCGACGTGGAGCAGAGAGGATGCAGCCCAACGGATTTCTGTGTCTAGCAGGGATCAAAGGTGTGTGTGTGGTGTGTGGGAGGCTGCCCAGGAAAGGGAGTGAGGCTGAGGAGGGAGGGATCTGTTTGTGAGTGCAGGGCAGGTAAGAAAGAGATCTTCTGTTTCTGGCTCCTGATAGCGTGGGGGTTGTTACCTGTGTGCTGTTTGAAATGCAAATTGTGCCCTGCCAGCGGTTTATGTTGGGTGCTCCTCTAGACTGATCCCCCAAAGGCATGCACTTGGGTTGGCCTTCTGCTGCTCACCTGCCATAAAGCAGAGTGCAAAAGGGAGCCTTGGCCCCAGCAGGGATCTTGGGAGCAGATGCAGCAGGAATTACCTCAGCAGAACAAAGCTGAGAGGCTGAAATCAACAACAATGCTGCCCAGCACTGCCTGGGATGGGGCTGAGCTGTAACTCCTGATTCAGCAACTGGATTGAGAGAGTCATAGAATCACAGGATGGGTTGGGTTGGAAGGGACCTTAAAGCTCAGCCAGTGCTAACCCCTTGCCATGGGCAGGGACACCTCCCACCAGCACAGGCTGCTCAAGGTCTCATCCAGCCTGGTCCTGAACACCTCCATGGGCAACCTGTGCCAGTGTCTCCCCACCCTCAACCTGTGCCAGTGTCTCCCCACCCTCAACCTGTGCCAGTCTCTCACCACCCTCAACCTGTGCCAGTCTCTCACCACCCTCACTCTCAACAATTTCTTCCTCATCTCCTTTCTCCCAGCTCAGAGCCATTCTCCCTCACCCTGTCACTCCCAGCCCATCTCCTTTGTCCCTCCCCAGCTTTTCTGGACCACTTTTAGGTACTGGAAGGCTGCTCTAATGTCTCCCTGGAGCCTTCTCATCTCCAGGCTTCTCGACCCCAACTCTTCCATCCTATCCTCCCAGGGGAGGTTCTCAAACCTCTGAGCATCTTCATGGCCTCCTCTGGACCCTCTCCAATGGCTCCATGTCCTTCTTGTGCTGGGGGGCAAGAGGACTTGGTGCTGTGCAGCAGGTGGGGGTCTCAGAAGGGCAAACTAGAGGGGGAGAATCACCTCCTTCATATATTGCTGACAGCCAAAGCTATAGCTCATGCAGAAACACTCCCCCCCACCCCCAGGAACCTATTGTGCCTTTCTTGTTTTCAGCAGTGAAGCCAGCAATGGGGAAGCAGCTCTCCAGGGAGGCAGTCCTTCAGAGAAAATTAATGGTGTACAGTCTTAAGTGCCCAATTGTGTTGTCTTGTACCCATATGTGTTTATTCAGCCCAGGGCAAACTAGACATAAGGATCCCAGCAGCTTTAAATTGCTCTGCCTCGTGTGCTGCACTGCCTTCCTCTGCAGCTCCACCCGTGACTACAGCAAAGACAGAGCCATCCATCATCCCTGCCAGGCTCTGGCCCCTGCTGTGAGCTGCAGGATGATGGTAGCTCTGAGTTACCATTACTTTTTCATCCATCACACTTTCTCCTGCTTTTTCATCCACTCTGGGGTCTCAGTGCTGACTTTTACTCACCATTTTCTTTTGTTACCATTGAATCAGGCTGGGGCTGTGCAGCTTGGAAAAGAGAAGACACCAGGGAGACCTTAGAGCAGCCTGACAGTACCTGAAGGGGCTCCAGGAGGGCTGGGGAGGGACTTTGGGCAAGGGATGGGAGTGACAGGATGGGGGAGAATGGATTTGAGCAAAGAAGGCTCCAGGGAGAGTTCAGAGAAGCCACCCAGTACCTGAAGGGTCTACAGGAGGGCTGGGGAGGGACTTTGGACAAGGGGTGGGAGTGACAGAATGAGGGAGAATGGATTTGAGCTGGGAAGGCTCCAGGGAGACCTCAGAGTAGCCTGCCAGTGACTGAGGGGACTCCAGAAGAGCTGGGGAGGGACAAGGGACAAGGGCTGGGAGTGCCAGGATGAGGGAGAATGGCTCTGAGCTGGGAGAGGGGAGAGGGAGAGTGGAGAGGAGGGAGAAATTCTTGAGAGTGAGCGTAGAGGGAGACTGGCACAGGTTGAGGGTGGTGAGACACTGGCACAGGTTGCCCAGGGAGGTTGTGGAGCACAGAAGCACAGAATGGGATCTTTGATCTTTGATCACATTCTGTGGTTCTGTGCTCCACAACCTCCTTGGAGGTGTTCAGCGCCAGCCTGGATGAGACCTTGAGCATCCTGTGTTCGTGGGAGGTGGTTGGGACTGGATGAGCTTTAAGGTCCTTTCCAACCCAACCCATTCTGTGAATCTATGAATCTTTGCTTATTTAGAGAGCTGTAGTCATGCTTTAAGGTATGATGGACCAAAGGGTGAGCAGACCTCCCCAAAGCAAGCAAAGACTCTGGGTGCTGGCAGAGCTCTCCCCATTTTGCCTGGAAAAAAAATCCCAAACCCAAACCCAAAGTAGAAGTTGGTTACTTCCTAACTGCTGAAGGGCAGAAGCATGCACTGAGCAGTCAGTGTGGAGCAGCAACAGGGATGGAGCTGAATCTTGGGTTATCTGGCAACATCTTGTTTGGTTTCCCATACCACAGCTCCTTGTCTGGAGCAACCAAGCTGGGGAAGGGTCTGGAGAACAGGGCTGGGGAGGAGCAGCTGAGGAGCAGAGGGTGTTTAGCCTAGGGGAAAAGGAGGCTGAGGGAAGACATCATTGCTCTCTGCAGCTCCCTGAAAGGAGGTTGCAGGGAGGTTGGGGTTGGTCTCTTATCTCTGTTATCAGGTGACAGAAGGAGAGGAATTGGCCCCAAGTTACACCAGGGAAAGTTTAGTTTGGAGGAAAAATTCCTTTGGTGCAAGAGTGGTCAGGGATTGGCACAGGCTGCCCAGGAGGTGGTGGAGTCCTCAGCCCTGGAGGTGTTCAAGAAGTGTGTGCCCATGGCACTTGGGGACAGTGCTCAGTGGCCTTGCTGGTGCTGGGTTGATCCTTAGACTGGATGACCTTAGAGGCCTTTTCCAGGCAGAACAGTTCTGTCCCTCTGTGTCACTGCAGCACCTGGGTTACTTCACCACACTTTTCTGGGTGCCTGCAAAATTCATTGAGGGGCTGAGGTGAAGAAGTCCTGTGGTAAATCAGCCTCACTTCCTTTGTGTTTCTGGTGTCATGAAGCTGCTCCAGCACCACCCTTCCAGGAGTCTGTCAGGGTAAACATGTCATAGAATCATAGAATCATAGAATGGGAAGGTTGGAAGGGACCTCAAGGATCATCTAGTTCCACCCCCCTGCCATAGGCAGGGACACCTCCCACTAGTACAGGTTACTCAAGGCCTCATCCAATCTGGCCTTGAACACATCCAGGGAGGGAGCAGCCATAACCTCCCTGGGCAACCTGTTCCAGTGCCTCACCACCCTCACTGTAAAGAACTTCCTCCTAACATCCAGTCTAAATCTCCCCTCTGCCAGTTTAAGCCCATTGCCCCTTGTCCTGTCATTGCAGGACCTTGTCAATAATCCTTCCCCAGCCTTCCTGTAGGCCCCCTTCAGATACTGGAAGGCTACTATCAGGTCCCCTCAAAGCCTTCTCTTCTCCAGGCTGCAGAGCCCCAACTCCCTCAGCCTGTCCTCATAGGAGAGCTGCTCCAGCCCTCTGATCATCTTTGTGGCCCTCCTCTGGACCCGCTCCAACACTTCCATGTCCTTCCTGTGCTGAGGGTTCCAGAACTGCACACAGTACTCCAGGTGGGGTCTGACGAGAGCAGAGTAAAGGGGCAGAATCCCCTCCCTTGCCCTGCTGGCCACGCTTCTCTTGATGCAGCCTAGGACTCGGTTGGCTGTCTGGGCTGCATGTGCACACTGCAGGCTCATGTTGAGCTTTTCATCAACCCAGACTCCAAGGTCCTTTTCCTCAGGGCTGCTCTCCAGCCATTCACCACCCAGCCTGTATTTGTGCTTGGGATTGTGCCTACCCAGGTGCAGGACCTTACACTTGGCCTTATTGAATTTCATGAGGTTGGCCTGGGCCCACCTCTCCAGCCTGTCCAGGTCCCTCTGGATGGCATCCCTGCCCTCTAGCAAGTCGACTGTGCCACACAGCTTGGTGTCATCTGCAAACTTGCTGAGGGTGCACTCCATTCCTCTGTCCATGTCACTGACAAAGATGTTAAACAGCACTGGTCCCAGCACTGACCCCTGAGGGACACCACTTGTCACTGGTCTCCAGGTGGACATTGTGCCGTTGATCGCCACTCTCTGGGTTCGACCATCCAGCCAATTCCTTATCCAGCGAGTGGTCCATCCATCAAGTCCATGCTTTTCCAGTTTGGTGACCAGGATGTCATGTGGGACAGAGTCAAATGCTTTACTCAGGTCCAGGTAGATGACATCAGCTGCCTTTCCCTTGTCCACTGTCGCTGTGACTTCATCATAGAAAGCCACTAAATTTGTCAGGCAAGATCTGCCCTTGGTGAAGCCATGCTGGTTCCCACCAATCACCTCTGCTTTGTTTTCCATTTGCCTTAGCAGGACTTTCAGCAGGATCTGCTCCATGATCTTGCCAGGCACAGAGGTGAGGCTGACTGCTCTGTAGTTTCCAGGGTCATTAAATGTCATGGAATCATAGAATCATAGACAGAGAATCAGAGAATCACGGAATCAGAGAATCAGAGAATCAGAGAATCAGAGAATCAGAGAATCACGGAATCAGAGAATCAGAGAATCAGAGAATCAGAGAATCAGAGAATCACAGAATCAGAGAATCAGAGAATCACAGAAGGGACCCAAACAGATCACCAAGTCCAAGCCCCCCACTGCCAGAGCAGGACCAGACAATCCAGGTCAGGGCACACAGAACACATCCAGACAGGGCTGGAAAGGCTCCAGAGAAGGAGACTCCACAACCTCTCTGGGCAGCCTGTGCCAGGGCTCTGGGACCCTTACAGCAAAGAAGTTTCCCCTTGTGCTGAGCTGGAACCTCCTGTGCTGCAGCTTCCATCCACTGCTCCTTGTCCTATCCCAGGCAGCAGTGAGCAGAGCCTGTCCCCCCCTTCCTGACCCCCAGCCCTCAGGTATTTATAGGCATTGATTAAATCCCCTCTCAGTCTTCTCTTCTGCAGACTCTCAGCCCCAGGTCCCTCAGCCTCTCCTCCTCAGGCAGTGCTCAGTCCCCTCAGCATCCTCACAGCCCTCCCTTGGACTCACTCCAGCAGATCCCTGTCCCTCTAAGACTGGGGAGCCCAGAACTGAAGGCAGTGCTCAAAATGAGGTCTGACCAGGGCAAATCAGAGTGGGAGGAGAACCTCCTTGGATCTGCTGGACACACTCTGCTTAATGCCCCCCACTGGCCTCCTTGGCCATCAGGGCACATTCCTGTCACTACAAACATTCTGGACTGTTTGCCCCATCCCAGCAGAGAGCTGTCTCTGTTCTAGAGCTGCCTTTTGAAGGGACTTACCCAGCAGAAGGACAGCCACAGTGCCCTGTGTCCTGTTGCTCCTCTCATGGTTTATCTCTCAGCCTTCCTCTTTGTAGCAGCTGAGAGAACCCTCTCCAGAGCCTGGGGGACCTGGGGATGTCCAGGCTGGAGATGAGGAGGTTGAGCAGAGACCTTCTGGCTCTCTGCAGCTCCCTGAAAGGAGGTTGGAGCCAGCTGGGGATTGGTCTCTTCTCCCTATCAGGTGACAGAAGGAGAACAAGTGGCCTGAAGCTGTGCCAGGGGAGGGTTAGGTTGAAGATAAGGAAAATTTTCTTTGCTGCAGGTCAGGAGTTGGCACAGGCTACCTGGGGAGGTGGTGGAGTTCCCATCCCTGGAGGTGTTTCTGTGTGGCCTTGGCACTCAGTGGCCATGGTGATGTTGGGTTAATGGTTGGCAGGATGAGCTGAGAGGCCTATTCCAGGCAAAAAAATGTCTGTGATTCTGTGACTCAAGGAACAATTCTGTCTGTGGTTGTCAATTCCCTGCCCTGGCAGAGCAGATTAATTCTGTTCCCAGCACTACACACACACAACACCCAAGAGGCTGATGATCTGAGCTGCTCTATACCTTTAATGCCAAAAGATTCAGCTTGAAACTGATGATGGAAAAGCCATTCCCATCCAACAGCTGTTCAGTGGCCCCTGTGAAATGTGGTGGTGGTCTCAGCCCCATTCCACAAGTGAGCAGATCATAAATAGAATCCACCCCCAGAGCTCCTGCAGAAAATGTAAAGATAGATTGAGTGACATGGACAAAGGTCTCCTTCAGCATCCCTGGAGATGGCTACCCAGAGACTGACACCAAAGACACCATACAGCCATGGAATGGTTGCAGTTGGAAGGGACAATTAAAGCTCATCCACTCCAACCCCTGCAGCCAGCAGGCACAGCCCCAACTGGAGCAGGCTGCTCACAGCCCCACACACCGTGCCCTGCAGTGGTGCCAGCCATGGGGCAGCTCCCACCTCTCTGGGCAGCCTGGCA
>VWZE01004506.1:302002-318079 GCA_013396675.1 Eubucco bourcierii | reverse complement strand
AAAAAAAAAAAAAAGGAAAAAAAAAAAGAAAAGAACAACCTAGGGAAGTAAAATAACCATCGAGGAAGGGATTGATTTGCTAAGTGCAAGACAAACAGGAAAAACAAAAACATCAGATGAAGTGTTAAAAGTTACAAGACAAAGAGATTTAATTTTTATATCATGTAAATTTTTTTGCTGCAATGGCTCAAGGTGGCAACTAGGAAGTTGTCCAGTTTCATGGAGAGAAGTACAAACTGAAGTCTCTGATGATGGTTGAAGACAGTTTGGAGCTGAGAGCAGACAGTGAGGTGCATTAGGAACTGCTTACAAGATAGAGTTCAAAGAGTGTGATCAGTGATTCCAGATCCATCCGGAGAGCTGCAACTAGTGGAGTCCTCCAGGGATCAGTGCTGGGTCCAGTGCTGTTCAACACCTTCATCAATGACATTGATCACAGTATCACAGTATCACCAGGGTTGGAAGAGACCTCAAAGATCATCAAGTCCAACCCATCACCACAGACCTCATGACTAGACCATGGCACCAAGTGCGACGTCCAACCGCACCTTGAACCCCTCCAGGGACGGCGACTCCACCACCTCCCTGGGCAGCCCATTCCAGTAGCCAATGACTCTCTCAGGCAAGAACTTTCTCCTCACCTCCAGCCTAAACTTCCCCTGGCGTAGCTTGAGGTGCATTAGGAACTGCTTACAAGATAGTGTTCAAAGAGTTTGACCAGTGGTTCCAGGTCCATCTGGAGAGTTGTAACTAGTGGAGTCCTCCAGGGATCAGTGCTGGGTCCAGTGCTGTTCAACGCCTTCATCAATGACATTGATAAGTGGGCAGTCTGCTCAGCAAGTTTGCTGATGACACCAAACTGGGAGGTTTGGCTGATACAGCTGAGGGTTGTGTGGCCATCCAGTGAGATCTGGACAGACAGAGTTGGGCACAGAGGATGAGGTTCAACAAGGACAAGTGGAGAGTCCTTCATTTGGGGAGGAATAATAAACTGCACCAGTACAGGCTGAGAGGTGATCTGCTGGAGAGCAGCCCTGTGGAGAGGGACCTGGGAGTGCTGGTGGATAACAAGTTATCCATGGGACAGCAATGTGCCCTTGTGGCCAATAAAGTCAATGGGATCCTGGGGTGTATTAAGAAGAGTGTGTCCAGCAAATCAAGGGAGGTTCTACTCTGCTTCTGCTCTGCCCTGGTGAGACCCCATCTTGAGTACTGCACTCAGTTTTGGGCTCCCCAGTTTAAGAGGGACAGAGATTTGCTGGAGAGGGTCCAGCAGAGGGCTACAAGGGTGATTAGGGGACTGGAGCACTGCCTGATGATGAGATGCTGAAGGGCCTGGGTCTTTTTAGCCTTGAGAAGAGAAGACTGAGAGGGGATTTAATAAACGTTTATAAATATCTGAGGACTGGGGGGCAGGAAGCAGGGGGACAGGCTCTGCTCACTTGCTCCCTAGGATAGAACAAGGAACAATGGGTGGAAGCTGCAGCACAGGAGGTTCCACCTCAACGCAAGGGAGAACTTCTTTACTGTATGGGTCACAGAGCAATGGAACAGGCTCCCCAGAGAGATTGTCTCCTTCTCTGGAGACTTTTGAGGTCTGTCTGGATGTGTTCCTCTGTGACCTGAACTAGGTTGTGTGGTCCTGCTCTGGCAGGGAGGTTGGATGTGATGAGTTCTTTGGATCACTTTCAACTCCTGATGTCCTGTGATCCTATGATATGGCTACAGAATGACAGAATTATATTTGTTGGAAGAGACCTTTAAGATCATCAAATCCAGCACTTCCAGGTCATCACTAAGCCATACTCCTCAGCACCACCATCTATGTGGCTTTTAAAACTCGCCAGGGATGGGGGCTCCACCACTGCCTTGGGCAGCCTGTAATAGGGCTTGATAAGCCCTGTGTGAAAGAAATTAGTCCTAAAGACCAACTTAAACCTCCCCTGGCACAACCTGGAGCTCTTTCCATCTAGTATAACTGTCTCCTGTTGAGGTGAAGTAAATTGACCTGAGAAACCCACAGTCAACATGATATTAAAATCCTCACAGGAAATAATTAAACAAGGTAGGACATAGTAATATTTTTAAATGTTTAACCTAATGAAAAAAATGGTTTTGGCTGTACCTCATTCTTTTTATTTTAGGATGTTTTGATAAGACCACAGAACCACAGAAAGGTAGGAGTTCGAAGAGACCTCTGGAGATCATCAAGCCCAGTCGCTTTCCATGGCAGATTGACGTAGAGAAGGTCACACGAGAACATGTCCGGGAGGGTTTTCACATTCTCCAGAGAAAGAGGCTCCACAGCCTCTCTGGACTGCCTGTTTCAGTGCTCTGCCATCCTCAAAGTAAAGAACTATCTCCTCATGTTCAGACAGAACTTCTTATGTTCAGGTTTGTGCCCATTACCTCTTGTCCTGTTACTGGGTGCCCTGAAAGCAGGCTGATCCCATCTTCCTTATACTAATCCTTTAAGTGTGTGTGAGCATTTATGAGATTCCTCCTAAGCTTTTGATTTCCAGACTAAAAAGACTCAATTGTCTCAATCTTTCCAGCCCCCTGACTATCTTTGTAGTCCTTTTCTCTGCACTTTGCAGCAAGTCCCTGTCCTTCTTGAACCGGGGAGCTCAGCACTGGACATTCTGGCATTCCAGAGGTAGTTGAAATATGTAGAGTCAAAAAGTGAACATTTGTTACAGTCTGAAGAAACCTACAAATAAAATAAAACTGAAAACAAAACTTCAGTAAAAGTGTAAATTAATATTGCAAATGCCAGGGAAAAGTTTATGAAAAGATTTTTACAGAGGATAAGGAACTTTAGTATAGATCACTTTGGGAAATAATCACTTTAGTACAAATCAACCTTTCAGAATTTTTTTTTTATTTTTTTTTTTTAAGAACACAGAACTGTTGTGAAAATATTGATTTCATTTCAGTGTATGTTTGGTGAGTGCAAATACTCCAACTACTTTAAATCCATTAATGTCCTGGTAAGGATATGCATGTTCACGTTGGAATGGTGTCTTGACTTTACACCTACAGATGACTTGCAGCGTGGCAAAGCTGTGACAGAGACAAGTGATATGCTCAGTATTCTGATATGTGAAACCAAAGGCAACATACAAATTGGAAATGAGCTGCCCATTATCAGAAGAAAATACCCTACACCCAAGGAAATTAGAATGAATTAGAGTGAAGAAAAGTACAGGCATAATTTAAACTGATAAATTATCATCTTTATTCTCAACAGAAATAAACTGACACCAATTTTAATTTGAGACACAAAACTGGTCTGTGAAGCAATGATCAGATGGGATCATAGTTAATAAACTAAGCTGCAAAATTATTAATCCTTGGGAGCATGAAAGGCTTCTCAGGATTCTGTAACATGGAGAATCACCAAATCCCAGGCCACAGTGTAGAAGAGATATACATATATTATATATATATATATATATGTGATAGGTGTGTGTATATACACACACATACCTATCTCAAGGTCTTGCAACAACAGGACAAGGGACAATGGATTTAAACTGGCAGAGGGGAGATTTAGACTGGGTGTTAAGAGGAAGTTCTTTACAGTGAAGGTGGTGAGACACTGGAACAGGTTGCCCAGGGAGGTTGTGGATGCTCCTTCCTTGGAGGTGTTCAAGGCCAGGTTGGATGAGGCCTTGAGTGAGCTGTACTAGTGGGAGGTGTGCCTACCTATGGCAGGGGGTTGGAACTAGATGATCCCTGAGGTGCCTTCCAACCTTACCATTCTATGATTCTATGATATAGATCATATATATACACGTGATACATAGTGCCTGATTCAGGTTCCATTCTAAACATTATTTTAAGCTTTCCTGTGCTTGTTCTGATCTATGATCATCCTTTGCAACCCTCTACCCCGCATATCACAACAGCCATGGTAATAGTAATAATGTATTGGAAGTATTCTTAGGAGGAAGTTCTTTCCAGTGAGGGTGGTGAGACACTGGAACAGGTTGCCCAGGGAGGTTGTGGATGCTCCCTCCCTGGAGGTGTTCAAGGCCAGATTGGATGAGGCCTTGAGTGAGCTGTACTAGTGGGAGGTGTCCCTGCCTATGGCAGGGGGTTGGAACTAGATGATCCTTGAGGTCCCTTCCAACCTTACCATTCTATGAATCTATGAATCTATTGGGACCAGAGTTGTTCTATATCTACATCAATGATATTGGCAGTGAGATTGAGGGCACCCACAGCAAGTTTGCAGATGATGCCAAGCTGAGTGCTGCAGCTGATAAGACTAAAGGACAGGATGTCATTCAGAGAGACCTTGACAGGCAGCAGAACTGGGCTGAAGAGAATCTCATGAAGTTCAATAAGCTAAAGTTCAAGATCTTGCACCTAGGTTTTACAAATGATGTAAAATTAATAATCAATTTTCATATCCAGGTGAAGACTGTTAATAACTGTGAAATTTGTTCATTAACATTAAATCTTGGCAGAAAACTTATTTACAATGTTCAAAATGCACGGTTTGGATACTTATATACACAGGGTGCAGGGAAAACTAGGACACTTTAAGAAATAGCTAGCAAACAAAACTGGAAAGAGGTTCTCAGTTTCAATTGCCCACCAGGGGACTCGAGAGGCTCCTGTCTGCTGCTGAGACAGAAGGTATTCAGATTCACTTAAGAATTTACAGAATTTTGCTAAAGATTTGCTAGGTGGCTTTTGAGTGTTTACTCACAAAGTAGTCTCTCTCGATTTCCAGGGATGCATTATAGTATCAGTACCCATATCGTACAGTACCCATAGTATGTGGAGGGTTTGCTGTCAGTGTTTTCAAAGCTATTAGAGGCTTTGGAGTTTTCCCAGTCTCCCAACTGGGAGTCTAGCATAGCCTCTGCCCTGGTTTCTCTTGACTCCCAATTCAGCAGAGACTTGCAGAGTGGCAGGCAGGGTGCAATAAGACAGTAGCACAGAGAGCACGTTCAGGTAGAAGCAGCAATGGCAGCAGCAGCCCATTGTGTTACCTGTCCAACTCTTTTATCCATGCAGCCCAAGTCTAATGGGCCTTTGGACATAGATTAGCCAATCAGAACGGCACTTTTCCAGGTCTGACTGTATTAGGCTTTTGTTTTCCTTTCCTGCAGTTGCTTCTGTCAGCACAAAAGGAGGGAGAGCAGGGGAACATGTCTAGGCAAGTCAGGACATGTCTAAGCCTATTTTGACCTATTCAGGCCTACCATGACACTAGCTCAGGACAACCCTCGATATCAAGACAGAACAGGGATGATGAAATTGAGAGGAGGCCTGCAGAAATGGACTTGGGGGTTCTGGTGGATAAGAAACTGGGCATGAGCCAGCAATGAGGACTGGGGGTCAGGAGGTGGGGGACAGGCTCTGTTCACTTGCTCCTTGGGATAGGACAAGGAGCAATGGATGTAAGTTGCAGCACAGGAGTTTCCATCTCAACACAAGGGGGAACTTCTTTACTGTAAGGGTCACAGAGCAGAGCAAAGGTTCCCCAGAGAGGTTGTGGAGTCTCCTTCGCTGGAGACTTTCAAGGCCTATCTGGATGTGTTCTTCTGTGATCTGAGCTAGATTGTATGGTCCTGCTCTGGCAGGGCACTTAGACTCGATGATCTCTTTGGTCCACTTCCAATCCCTGACATCCTTTGATCCTGCTGTAACTTTTATATTGGCTTGGGGGCTTTTGTCATTTGGTTCAGTTTGGTTTGGTTTGGTTTGGTTTGGTTTTAGGGGTTTTTGGTTGGTTGTTGGTTGTTTTGTTTGTTTTTTGGTTGTTTTTGTTTTTGGTGTTTTTTGCAGGGAGAAAGAGATGAGATAATCTTTAGCCAATGAACTGTGTTGAGAGTCATCCTGGATTTGAAGTTATGGTCTACAAGAACTGTCAGAATGGGAACCACCAAAAAATGGTGTCATGATACATAAAGAAATGCATGGATGAAAGGGAAATTGCACAGGAAATGGTAATTCCCTCACAGCTTCCCCAGTAGCCTCCTCTCTACCAAGGTGCTGCCAGCAAACCCAGTATAGAGATAAACACCCTTCTTCAGCAGCAGCTGGAGGTCAATGGGCACCTCCAACGGCACCATACATTTACTTGCTATAGTTGCATGACATCCATTCCTGTGGGTTTGTTTTTGGTTTTGTTTTTTGGGTTTATTTAAGTCCATGCTACCTAAGTAAGTAAATATTACATTGTTTTAACGAAGGCTAGAAACCTACATTGTAAAAGAAATCATTACTCAAGGAGTAGGAGTTTACATTCCCATTTCTCACTCTAGGAAAACATTCTCTTAGGAGTCAATCCTCTAAATGCAAAACTTTGTTCCTTTGGGATTATTTTCAGCGGAGGTAAAGCATTAATTCACACTCAAAATTAACCCATGCTTCAAATAGAAGAATAAGTATTTCAATTTTCTTACCTAATCAGAAAATGACCTATTATTAGCATATTGTAATGTCCCTAAACTTGCCAAAAATTTGAATTTACTACAAATCATGTCTAGTAATTTTCTTCATATTTAAGGTGTTCTCCTGAATGAACAATGAACCCCCAAATTAGTAAACAAACTTAATGGCAGAGATTTATGCAAATTATTTTACTTGTGTGAGAGTACTGCTACACTGATATATATTAAATCATCACCAAGAACAGAAAATTTCTCTTCTAAATGGGGATTTCTCTGGTTTTATTCTATCACACCTGAATTTTACAGCTCTTCCAATTATTAGTCTTAACAGTATGCCCTATTGCAAAAGAGATATCAAAATGAGACCATTTGCTTCATTGACCCTATAATAACATTTGGTTGACTGCTGTTGGAGAAGAACCCATCACAGAATTCCTGTATTACTTCTAAGTGACATTTTAACACCTCTACCCCTTCCTCCTTCATTTTGTTTCACTTTCAGGGATGCTACACCACCACTACCAGTATTCCCATTTGTTATACCATATTATAACTAAATATGCTGTTTGCCATTGATTTTATTCATAGCTCCTGCAAGTAACCCTACTTCAAAAAGAATATACATTTTTAATGGGATTAAAAAAAAAAAAAAAAACAGATACAATGTTAAAATCTGTTTCAAGATACTTTTGCTCATCTTTTAATATTTAAAGGTCAAGCAAGAAATATAATTCAGCAGAGCCTGTCTGTACAGAGAATCCTTTCTATTTTTGCAAAGTCTTAAAAAAGTAATTAAATTAAAGTGAGGAGAGTCAATAGAAAACACTGAAAGCCTGAGGAGGCATAACTTCAAAGAATAACAAGCAGGTCAAAAGGAAAAAAAAAAAAAAACAAACCATGGGCTTAATAAAGAATTCCTAAGAATGAAGCATGAGGAGGAACATTCAATCTTTTGTAGCTATAAGAAGTGTCATAACAAACCAAGTGAAAACAAAATCACAACTACATACAGAAAAACCCAAATGCTGGTTTTGGAGTTTCTGTTCAATGAGGATTTAACGATAGGGAAAGGCCCTCAAAAGGTACATTGTTGCTTATTCCTGTCAGCTCTGAAGGAAAATACTCTGAATTTATAGCAACATTCCAGTACCTGAAAGAAGCCTACAAGAAAGCTGGGAAAAGACTTTTTACAAGGGTTCGTAGTAATAGGATGAGGAGGAATGAATGGATTGAAACTTGAAAAGAGAAGATTTAGACTGGATATAAAGAAGAAATTCTTTACAGCGAGGGTGGTGAGGCACTGGAACAGGCTGCTGGGGGAAGTCGTGGGTGCACCCTCTGAAGATGTTCAAAGCCAGGTTGGATGGGGTCTTGAGTAACCTGGTCTAGTGGAAAGTTTCCCTGTCCATGGCAAGGGGGTTGGAATTAGATGATCCTGAAGGTGTCTTTCACCTCAAACCATTCTATGAATCTATGAATCACATCAAAGAAGAGCATGAAGTTCTAATGTAGTCTGAACCTGGTTTTGTTTAACTTGCTTGGCTTCTTTTGTTTTGTGTTTTTTTTTTTTTCCTAGATATAGTGAATAAGATGTACTAGGTAACAGTCATGAAATGGCATCCAGTGGTAATTTTTCCATCTTTCATGTTGCCTAAAGAGGTTTTTCCTACTGTTGCTACAACTTTGGTGATGAAGACACCATATAACATCCCGACTACAATACCAATAGTTGTATGGTTAAACTCTTCCAAGTCAGGACATTATATCACAGAATTAAAGAATGTTCTATGTTGGAAGTGACCTTTAAAGCTCACCTAGTCCAAATCCCCTGAAGAAAGTAGGGACATTCCCTACTAGATCAAGGTGGCCAGAGTCCCTATGATTTTGATTAAAATTCTATTTACAGAAAGGGAGTTTTTGGTCTTTTTTTTTTTTCCCCACTTTATCAGTGAGGTACTCAAATATTTTAAAGTTGCCTCTCTAAGGTGAAGCTTAAATTCTCACCCAAATGTCCCATCTGCCTACATGAATTCCATTTTGATTAAATCCACAGAAAGACTTTGTTTTTGCAGAAGGGGTGAAAAATTACCAAAGAACGGAGTAGTGATATTAGGAAAAACATTTTGACCTAACACTCCTAAGAAAAGTTTTCTTGACTTCGCTTGTTGTAATTATTATCAGCTTGATCAATTTTGTTGTTTGGTTGACTTTTTTTTTTTTTTTTTAATCTTATGGACACAAACAATGATGGTAACATATTTTAATGATGCTACCCTCTAATGACAAAACTTCCTAAGTAGATCTAATTACTTATTATATTACAGAATATATATTATATTAAGGAATATATATGTTAGGAAGAAGTTCTTCATCGTGAGGGTGGTGAGACCCTGGAATGGGTTGCCCAGGGAGGTGATCAAAGTCCCATCCCTGGAGGTGTTTAAGGCCAGGCTGGATGAGGCTCTAGGCAGGCTGATCTAGTGTGAAGTGTCCCTGCCCATGGCAGGAGGGGTGAGAACTAGATGATGCTAGTGGTGCCTTCCAACCCTGACTGATTCTATGATTCTATGATTTACTTGAACCTCAAATTTATTGATTTAACTTTGTCCTAAATTTGGTTACTGCACTGATCCACCAGTAATCTGTGCAGTTAAGGTTGTAAATTGCCTTAAGAATGTACCTGCTTAAGGGAATATTTGCTTGCTTAGAATTTGTAATTGCATTTATAAGTACTACTTACTTTGTCATATTGCAATATGGGTCATTAATTCTGAGAGAGCAAATAATCTGGAAATGCTTATAAGTGCTTAACTCATAAGTCTTTCATAAAACAAATTGCTTTAAATTCACTATAAACTACTTTGGACAACCATTGTCAACAGTAAGCAATGTGTACTTACTTTCATTATAATACTATTTTCAGGCTAATGAAGTTTTACTATTTTTTGAGATGTGAAATCACAGCATAGAATCAAGGAATGTGGGATCATGGAGTGGTTTGAGTAGGAAGGAACCTTAAAAAAGATCATGAAGTTGCAAGTCTCCTGTCATGGATAGAGACACCTTCCACTAGACCAGGCTGCTCAAAGCCTCATGTAGTGTGGTCTTAAACACTTCCAGGGATGAGGCATCCACGACTTCTCTGGGTAATCTGTTCCAGTGTCTCACCACCTTCACAGTTGTGGTAGGGTTAAAATTATTCCCCAAAATAAAATCATCAGACTAGCTCAGAAGGTTTGGAAGTAAGAAAAACCTATGTATTTACAGCAAGCTAAAATCTAGAAGCATATAATACAATGCATAGGTACAGAATATATTTAGAATTATTGGCAATTTAGAAATAACAAACAGGGACAAAACCAGAAAGGGCTAACAGCCACCTTCTTCTTCCCCCACACTTAAAAACAGACCCCCATTCTTATCTACTCAGCCAAGATTAGCATATTCATGCAAGATCAGCCAGCACCGGGACAAGAAGAGGAGGAGGAGGCAGGAAAGCGGCAGAGAGAGAGAGAGAAGAGAAATTTGTGCAACAGATTATATACAGGTCAAATGAATGAATGAAATGATCCATTAATTTTCTTTTATAATCAATCCTCTATTTTATTTACTTTCTATTAAAAAATGTCCAGAAAGCTCCAATTTCTTGTTTAGAATTTAGGATTCAGGGGGTTGGAACCAGATGATCTTTGAGGTCCCTTCCAACCTTACCATTCTATGATTCTATGATTTGGCTAGAGGATTATCTCTAAACCACTACAACAGTAAAGGATATATTCCAGTTCATCCAAACTGCTCACTGCTCACTTGCCAAAAGGAGTTGTATAGAATTCTGATGAAGCTCATCTTCTTGAAATGATGAAAAATTTCTTTTTCTTTAAAAGGTGTTAATCTACTAGTGCCCAAGAAAAAAACATGATGATCAACATGAGTGAAGGAAGGCCATAGCATCACCTATTCCTACAATGACCCAGAGAAAGGAAAAGAAGTCCTTATTTTGTTAAGTGGTACAGACAAACTTAATGAGTATCTTTAACATATTTACTATTTCCATCCTTTTACTATGGGAAACAGAAAGAATAGTTTACAAGGTACTTGTAAATTTAAGTCAAGCCTCCAACTGTCCTAACATGAATCTACTTATTTTTAAATGAACAATTTTTTCCTCTCTCTTTATATGTAAATTTTAATATCCTCATGGACAAATTGAGAAGATAAAGTTTAAAATTCACAAAGAGTTGTGTTTGTATTTGAAGGATAAATATCCTCCAGTTGGTAGGATTTACTTTGCAGCAGTGATTGTAATACCAGTGTTATCCCTACTCTGGCTTGCACAACATGCGGCTAACAAGGAAATTTATTTCAAGACAGTGGTCCCCTTGGTGTGTATCTTTTCATAGAATGATGAATTCATGCCTACACATAGTACCAGACTACAGCTGAAACCCCAGTGGAAATAAAAAAAAAAGAAAAACCCAGGGGAAAAAAAAGGCAAAACAAAAAAACCCCAAACCACTCAAATCTTCCGCTCTTCATGACATGAATGTAAATCATTGTTGGAATTGTAAGTTTAACACAAATTGTGTCATTATGAAAATGATCTTATTTGATAAGTGTGCTGGTTTGAGGCTTATTAGAATATTTTAATAGAGGAAATTACGCTATAGGCTGTGAAAGGAAAAACATCATGATGTCTACTTCACTCATACGCTTGCTGGAGAATTGTTTGGGAACACTAACCAAAACAATAGATAAGTCAGTCTCTCTCTGTCGCTTGCTGGAACAGGAGCTGCTGGTGGGATCTAGCAGCTTCTGGGCTCTGGTTCCTCTTCTGATTNTGTACATTGTGCAAAGCTATAAACAGAGCTTCATCTCTTAACTTCCAGCCGGCTGAGTTCTAGTCTGGGTCATTTTACAAAGAGGGGGGGGGTGGGGGGGGGTGGGGGTGGGGGAACTCCCAAACCTTCACAATAAGAAAATATTAGTTCATGCTGGATTCTTAAAGATTTTCTTTTTTGTAAAGTTATGATCTTCTCTCCTCTCAAGCAAACAGCAATCAGAATCCAAGACTGTACCTTTCTAGGAAAGTTCTCTGCAGAACAGGTCTGTAGTCAAAATCCCCGTAAATTCTTCTGTGAAAAGCAGAAGAAATTCAGCAGAAGCATTTCTCTGATGCTAGAATAACCTCTAATATACTAATAACATCAGTGCACATGATTAGTAGTAAAGGCTGCCGAAATTGAGATATCATCAAATCACTTTCGTTGGAAAACACCTTTAAGACCATTGAGTCCAAGCATTTCTTAACTCTATCACAGCTCTTGCTAAAGCATGATCCTCAGCACTACATCTCTGCCTCTTTCAAATGCCTACAGGAATGAGGATTCAACTACCTCCCTGGGCAGCCTGTGCTAATCTTTGAGAACCCTTTCCATGAAGATGTTTCTCCTAAAATCCAAGTTGCTCCTTTGGTGGAATTTGAAGCCACTTCCTCCTGTCCTACCACTTGTTACTAGGGAGAAAAGACCAGTCTCCCCTTATCTTCTCTTATCTTAGCCTTCCAGTATCTGAAGGGGGCCTACAGGAAGGCTGGGAAGGGATTATTTACAAGGTCTTGCAACGACAGGACAAGGGGCAATGGGTTTAAACTGGCAGAGGGGAGATTTAGACTGGATGTTAGGAGGAAGTTCTTTACAGTGAGGGTGGTGAGGCACTGGCACAGGTTGCCCAGGGAGGTTGTGGCTGCTCCCTCCCTGGAGGTGTTCAAGGCCAGATTGGATGAGGCCTTGAGTGACCTGTACTAGTGGGAGGTGTCCCTGCCTATGGCAGGGGGTTGGAACTAGATGATCCTTGAGGTCCCTTCCAACCTTACCATTCTATGATTCTATGATTCTATCTCCAGCCTCTTTTCAGGTAGTTGTAGAAAGCCAGAAGGTCTCACATCAACCTCCTTTTCTTCAGGCTAAACAACCCCAGTTCCTTCATTCACTCCTCCCAAGCCCTGTTCTCCAGGTTTATATTTATTCACATTTATTGCATTTGTGTTATTTGATATCTACATTATTTACATTTTAATATATTTTAAAATATAAGGAAATTAGAAGAATTAATATAAGACCTTTTTTTAAAAAAAAAATGGTGGTGGTTTTCTAAAATTATATATATTTGGGGGGATAAAAAGACACAGGCAACCAGTGACAGAACTAGAGGACACAGTCTCAGACTGCGCCAGGGCAAGTTTAGGCTGGAGGTGAGGAGGAAGTTCTTCACTGAGAGAGTAATTTGTCACTGGAATGGGCTGCCCAGGGAGGTGGTGGAGTCACCGTCCCTGGAGGCGTTCAAGGCACGTTTGGACATGGCACTTAGTGCCATGGTGTAATCTTGAGGGCTGTGGTGATGGGTTGGACTTGATGATCTCTGAGGTCTCTTCCAACCCTTGCGATACTGTGATACTGTGATACTGTGATCTTTTACTCAAATCCCTAACAGTTGCAGTGCATTTTTCACTTCCCTTCAGGAGAGACTCAAATTTACAGAACATACATTTTTGCACCACTTTCTTTCTCTGTTTGATGTTGCTTCCATTTTCCTTCTTGAATGTACTCACACCCTTCACAGAATGAGTGCAGCAGTACAGAAGAACACTTCCACTGAGTCTGCTGTCATCTTATATTCAACATCCTGCCACTGGTTGCTACTGAAATTAGTGAGTTATAAACATTTGCTTTCTGCATACTGTGAACTTCTCTTTGTGCTTTGCATCTCCTTTCCCCTAAAAACAGGTGACATCACCACACACGAGCTATTATGCACAGCACTAAGACAATTAAAATGATAAATAATGCTTGTAAATGAATATATTTCCTCAGTAATCAATGTCTATATTTAAAAATAGTAACATTCAATTTTTCCAGTATAATGAATTTCATCTGCTACTGTCAAAGTAATTTCCCAGTTAAGTGCCAGCCAGCCAGGATTCTTCTGAGATCCTAAGTGCTAAACATTATATAAGAGATCCTAAATTGTTTTTCTCCTTAAAAAAAATGATACTATGGGGAAATAACCAAGTTTAGCATTATTAAAGCTATTATTTCTTAAAATATTATTTTAAATAGGCATGAAAAGTGAATGAATATAACATTTTTATGTGTAGAAAGTGGAATAAGCCTCATTTAGGCCATCTTATACATACTTACATAATTACTAGACTTACTTCACTTGAGCACAGAACAAGTTCAGACTCAATGAGCTGGAATCTCCTGATTCAGGTAATGCTTGAGCAAGTGGTCTTGCTGCTAGAGCACAATAATGATATTTTTCAGTTTTGACAGAACAGTGGAAGATTTCTTCCTGCACTGGTATTTGTTCAGTTCTCCAGCAGCTAGTCCATGATTTAATTTTAAAAGTGTCAGATATTACTGCACTGAGGAGCAGGTTCGACTGCATGATAATTATAGACATGCAGACAGCTAGGGTGAGAACTACAGGAGTCCTAAGAAAAACAAAAAAAGATGAAAATTATAACTAAGTTATTGACCATGTCACTCAAAGAATAAAAGCAAAGATAAGGCAAAGAACAGTACTAGAACTGGGATAAAAATGCATGGCATGATGTAAACCCCCACTTTTTTTCCTCAAATAAACTTACACCTTTGCTTCGATTTTGACAGTTAATGTCAGAAAGTAGTTCACAAAAGAATCTCCAAACTATTACAGACCTTTTATGACTTAAATGAGAGTGGTAAGATGTTGGAACAGGTTGCCCAGAGATGCTGTGGAAGCCTCATTCCTGGAAGTGTTGAAAGACAGGTTGGTTAAGGCCTTGAATAAACTAGCCTTGTGGGAAGTGTCCCTGCCCACGGCATGGGGGTTAGAAACAGATTAAGGTTGCTTTCAACCCAAAATGTTCTATGATTTTAAATCTGCCAACCTGCAAACAGAAGTTTCTGCTAACTTGCATCACAACTCACGAGGGTAATTTAGAGGCTTGCACTTCTGGGAAGGGCTCAGGAAGTCATAAACTAAAATAACGAAGACATGAATCAAAATAATAAACACTACAAGAAAACTATGACTGCATTCTGTCTCAGCAGATCCAGGTTTATGATTAAGTTCAGGTTAGATTCAAAAGTTAAAAAAATCATACTTCCAGGCCACCTCAGACATTCCAGATAATAACAGTGCTGGGTGTACCTTATCGAGTTATTTCTGCATCAATTAACTTTGTTCATTAAATTAAAACACCAAAGGGGGTAACTTAGCTGATATAAAATCTAACAGCCAGAGCAGCTTTTTCCCAGTGATTTATCTCCTACAATTAGAGTTGGCTATTTGTGATGCAGCAAGCTCAAGCAAACAGCCATTACAAAATTTACCGCTCTGAAGTTTCCTTCCACCTGCCTAGCAAGTTTTCTGGTCCAGAAAAATACAAAACAAAACAAAACAAAACAACACATAATAAAGGGACATGCAAGGTATTTACTGAAGGAATCAGAGGAAAAAGGGAATGTGTAAGTATGCAATGTGGTAGGAAACAGGAAGACCCAGAGGAAAATACTAAACAACTATGAGTATAAAATATCATAGCCATAGCAATGTTTTGGTTCAGAAAGACCTCTAATATCATCAAGTCCATCCATCAACCCAATATCACTATGTCCACTAAACTGTGTCCCAAAGTTCTTCAGGGATGGTGACCCCACCACCTCCCTGGGCAGCCTGCTCCATTGCCTGATCACTCTTCCAGTCAAAATCTTTTTCCTGCTATCCAACATCAACCTATCCTAAACATCATAAAGGAGGTCTGAGAATAGTCATTTTTGTAGGCAAAATGTAACAGGAATTGTAATTATGTGAGAGAAAAGACACTGAAAAGAGCAGCTTGTGTATTTCAAATGACTCAAGACATTTTAACAAGCCAGCTGATTACAAGTGTTTTGTAATAAGGAAAAAGACAATGTCTGAAATTCTATGTTGATTTTACTGTCTCATTTGAAGGTTTATATTTTTCATTTTTAACTCAATATCAGAAATTTCTTTGATAACGAAGAGAGCTCAGTGAGTTAAATAAAATGACATCAACTTTGTCTTTTACATTTCTGTGTTTTCAAAATGCTGAACAGTAAATCCATTCATACAAAAAAAAATGCTAAAAATCCATGAGGTGCCTGTACTTCTGGCTGCTAATGTTTGCCATTAAGGCTGCCTAGGCAACTAGTTAGAACATCCTCAAAAGAGATAGTACTAGTGATAAAACTAGGGGGAATGGAGCAAAACTAGAAGTGGGTAGATTCAGATTGGATTTTAGGAAGAAGTTCTTCACCATGAGGGTGGTAAGACACTGGAACCAAGGAGGTGTTAGAAACCCAATCCCTGGCAGTTTTTAGGTCCAGGTTGCATGGAGCTCTGAGCAACCTGATCTAGTGTGAAGTGTCCCTGCTCACAGCAAGAGGGTTGGAATTGGATGAACTTCCAACCCTGGCAATTCCGTGATTCTGTGATTTCAGTAGTGTGACATTTTGAGTGTCTGACTTCGGCTTCATTTCCTGTGTCTTCACACTGTTCTTAAAAGATATTCCCCTTTCAATGGAATAAATGTCAGACCCCACCTGGAGTACTGTGTGCAGTTCTGGAACCCTCAGCACAGGAAGGACATGGAAGTGTT
>VWZE01004506.1:285658-296336 GCA_013396675.1 Eubucco bourcierii | reverse complement strand
CCAGGTCCCTCTGGATGGCATCCCTGCCCTCTAGCAAGTCGACTGTGCCACACAGCTTGGTGTCATCTGCAAACTTGCTGAGGGTTTTAATTTAATGACCCAGAAATTACAAGGTTTTGACTTGCCATTAAATGCTGAATATAATTGGCTGAAGTCACCAACAAACATTAAATTTGGACAAGCTTTCAAAATCTTAGATGTTTTAGAGTTGTATTAATATAAAACTTCACATACAAGTAGGGAAACAATTATTTGGATGTTCTTCTAGCTCTTTCACCTAGGCAAGAAGAAAAGCAAGAAATTAACATCCAGCATTTAAATTTTATTCTTACCAGAAATAATGCCTTATTTAGTTGTATAAAAGTAATAAANCTTCCTTCTGCCAGTTTAAACCCGTTGCCCCTCATCCTGTCATTGCAAGACCTTGTCAACAGTCCCTCCCCAGCCTTCCTGTAGGCCCCCTTCAGATACTGGAAGGTTACTATCAGGTCTCCTTGAAGCCTTCTCTTCTCCAGGCTGCAGAGCCCTAACTCTCTCAGCCTGTCCTCATAGGAGAGCTGCTCCAGCACTCTGATCATCTTTATGGCCCTCCTCTGGACCCACTCCAACAGTTCAATGTCCTTCCTGTGCTGGGGAAAGATAGATGGAAAGTGACCCATATTAAGTTCTAGAGAAGCTAGGATGATAAATTTGATGCTAGCCTCCGTTTGTCCATTCACTTGTTTATAGTACAACATTTTAATATTGAGGGAGAAGCAGATAAAAACAGCATTCTAATATTTCAGGAGTATACCACTTATGTGAGACAGCTCAAAAGTTCTATTTGGCAACCTTGGTTTTGTAGGTATGACCTCCACATGAATTTCTATACAGAAATGCCTATTATCAATTCTGTGTTTCTGTGTTTCAGTAGCAAGACCTTCAGACTGCTTCCAAAAACTGATTACTTACATTAAACTTCCTTTTTTTTTTTTTTTCTTTTAATGAACCTCATTTTGCTAGGTATATTTAAATATTCTTTTTGATTCAGGCAATACTGCTTTCAGAAGCAACTAAATCATTCATGCTCTCACCATTCCTAATTTGCAAGCCCTAACAAATCTCACTGTGAGAGAAGAATTCTCAGATTTTATGCCCTATTTGGTCCTACGTGGAAAATCAGATGCAGTGAGGAAATGGACAGGATTGTTTCCAAATATTTGATACAAATCCAAAACCCCTCAAGCCTGAATTTATTTGGCAGGGCAAACAATAGGAGAATAACATTGCCAAGACCCTGTTGTCTGTTGCCCTGTGTGCTTAATTATTTTTGATTGTTGATTGCTGTTGGGTTTTTTTTAGTTGTTTATTTGTTGGGGGTTTTTTTCTGGAGCAAAATTGCCAAAACAACTGCTTAATCTGTCAGCTTGGTTTACAGAAAGCTGTGGATTTCTAATGCTTAAGTCATATTAAGAAGAAAACAAAAAAAATCATTAATGTCCCATTTAGGATTTTCAGCTGTTATTTTCTTTATCCACATGATAAAGAAAATAGGTTGCCCAGGGAGGTTGTGGATGCTACCTCCCTGGAGGTGTTCAAGGCCAGGTTGGACAAGGCCTTGAGTGACCTGTACTAGTGGGAGGTGTCCCTGCCTATGGCAGGGGATTGGAACTAGATGATCCTTGAGGTCCCTTCCAACCTTACCATTCTATGATTCTATGATTCTATGAAAATGTCATTAAAAGGAAAAACCCAAAATCTGTGATAATTTTTCTCCTGGAGTCTTCCAGTGTGGAAGTGAAGCCTCAGATAGTCAAATATCCAGAAATTTTGTTCAGCTAGACTCCAACCTTTGTTTTTCCTTCAGGGCCTGTTGTCAGATAGCCTGATAGAAACGCCACAGAAGAAAATCCTGAACTCAAGCAGAACTTAATTCTTAGAAGAAACAATTCAGATTAGACTATAGTGGCACAAACTTTTGCAGTTATTGTCTTCAATTTCTTTCCTACTATTTTCTGTTAGGACAGTCTTGACATCTACAACGAGAGGAGCTGAAAAAGCAGTGAAGACATGAAAGCTGGGTTGGGATGACGTCAGTAGAAGCATGAAACTGGATGAGGATCTCAAAATACCCACTGCTCAGAAAAGGATCCAGAAAACAAGCACTGCTTGAACATCTGGTAAATCTTGCAGTATGGGGAAACTGATGGACCTGTTGGCAGTCATCTCAAATGAGTTCAGTGAGGTGGATGCAATACTGTTTCTTTATCTCCATACCCAAAGGGGAGAAACTATGCTACAAGTGCTGCTGGGGCCAATACTGGGAAGTGCAGGATAACTGTAGAATTGCATTCAGTGTTCAACAAATAGTGTCATCCCACTACCCTTAGTAAGTCACACAGAAGAGAACAGATTTTCATAAATACCACATTCTGCCCTGCCTGTGACTGATCATCTCCTTCATTCCATGTCTGCTGGTTTGAGCTACAGCAGCACTGATTCTGCTCAGTGGTTTTCTATCCAGCTCAGTCTCTGCTCAGGGCCAGCACTTTCTGCAACTCATCACAGGTTTGTACACGCATGGACTGTTGCTAGAAATGAGAATGCTGATGCGGAGAGTTAGTGCCAAGGGGTGGGCTGCAGAGGAAAAGCACTGCTCCTTGTTGGCTGCTGCCTTGGGCTGCAAAGCAAAAGGCTGCACTTACAAGGAGGGGTGAACAGTTCAGGTGACCCTCAACTGAACAATGAGAGTTTCCAGCCCATGGATAGCATCCTTGGTGTAAAGCTGAAGGATTTCCAGAGTCAAGCCTCTTCTTTAATCACTGGTGTCTGAGAAGGACTCTGTGTCTTCTGCCTTCAATCCCAATCCATCCGTTCCCGAACTGAGTTCCAGAATCCAGTTGAAAAATCTGGTTCGCCTCTGCTGCTGAGTCCAGTCTGGGACTTCTGCTGCAACATTAGTGATGAAGGTAATTAATTTTCAACACAATCAGGGATTGTGTTCAGTATAGCTTTGTACCTGTTTGTATATATTTAATTCTATTAGTATTTTAGTGAAAGCTGGTACTTTCCCAACTCATCATCCTTTCTCTCTGTTATTCCCTTTCTCTTCCCTTTGGGAAGGCAGAGGTGTTCATATAAAGCTTCTGTTTCTTGTTTAGTGGCCTGCCCAGCCCTGACCTTTTACTCCACGTGAAGAGCCTTGAGGCACACCTCCAGGGTCTGATCTGTGTCAGAGCGCTAGGGACAACGAAAGGCCATGTAAATAGTGACAATGTCTGGTTTAATAGGTCTGGTAGAACTCAGATCTTACACAGTCTTCCCTATGAACATGGTAAATATGAAGAAGCTAAATTGAAGCAGATTTTTTTAAAAAATAAAACAAATAAACAAACAAACCAAAACAATTTTTGTGTGTTTTTCTGTTTGTCTCCTTGGGGATTTTGACATGTGGGGTTTATGAGGCAGTATTTCTGCAAAAAATACAGCGTAGGCCTGTCCCTCAAAAAAATGTTTATTTTAATATTTGTGAACCTGTAAGATTTAGTTATTCCAAACAGTTTTCAAATGAAAAATTGTATCCTAGTGAGAGGTATAAATCTCTAAGAGTTTCAACTCCTTTACTTTAGCAGGAAAAAAAAGAAAAGAAAGTCCACAACTCATTTTAAGTAAAACATCACAAGATATTTTTCCTTAAATCTAAGTACAATTCTTACACTTTCTGTAAATTACAGATTTCCTGCTGCTTAAAAATGAGAATGTAGCAATCAGCTGAATTCAGTACTCTTAGTCATATCTCTTCAACTTATCTTTATCGACAGAACCGTTAAGTGTACTGCAACCTGTTCTGAAGCAAATAGTTCTACAGACACATTTGATACTGTGGTCTGTGACCCCCAAAATTCATTGCTTAGTGGATACCAAACAATATCAAAACTTCTACAATAAAGATTCTGATTTAAATAATTTACTGTGTGAATAACATTAGTAGGTGATAGTACAAGAATGTGAGTTTAAAACAGTTTAGAAATGACATCAGGTTGTGTCGTGTGTTGGGGGCTGGGCTGGCCATTAAAGGAGTGACAGATGCTCTCAACACCTCTCCTTTCCCAAAGAGAATTGTAAGAGAATAAGGTTAACAGACTGATGGATTCGGAAAGAAAAATAAAAGTACTTTAATGGAAACAATAACAATAAAAGGAAATTGGTACAAATAGATACAAACCACTGTGAAACCCAATCCCATACGGCATTAGCTGCCTTCACCACTGATGCTGCAGCAGAAGTCATGGACCCGACTCAGCAGCAGAGGCGAACCAGATTCTGTAGCTGTATTCTGGAACTGGATTAAGGAACTCATAGATTGTGATTGAAGGTAGAAGAGATAGAGTACTACTTGAGTAAAGTACAGAATTTCTTTAGCTGTTTTCAAGGGGGGAATACTGCATACAGTTCTGGAGCCCCCAACACAGGAAGGACATGGAAGTGTTGGAGCAGGTCCAGAGGCCACAAAGAAGATCAGAGGGTTGGAGCAGCTCTCCTATGAGGACAGAGAGAGTTGGGGTTTTTCAGCCTGGAGAAGAGAAGGCTTTGAGAAGACCTGATAGTAGCCTTCCAGTATCTGAAGGGGGCCTACAGGAAGGTTGGGGAGGGATTATTTACAAGGTCCTGCAACGACAAGACAAGGGGCAATGGGTTTAAACTGGCAGAGGGAAGACTGAAACTGGATGTTAGGAGGAAGTTCTTTACAGTGAGGGTGGTGAGGCACTGGCACAGGTTGCCCAGGGAGGTTGTGGCTTCTCCCTCCCTGGAGGTGTTCAAGACCATGTTGGACAAGGCCTTGTGTGACCTGTACTAGTGGGAGGTGTCCCTGCCTATGGCAGGGAATTTGAACTAGATGGTCCTTGAGGTCCCTTCCAACTTTACCATTCTATAATTCTATGATTCTATGATTCTCAAACACCAGTGATTGAAGAAAAGGCTTGCCCTTAGAAATCCCACAGGTTTACACCAAGGATGCTGTCCATGGGATGGAATCCCTCAATGATCAGTTGAGGATGACCTGATCTGTCTGCTCCCTCCTGTAAGTGCAGCCTTTTTCTCTGCAGCCTAAGGCAGCAGCCAAGAAGGAGCCTGGCTTTGCATTCCAGCCCACTCCTTGGCACTAATTCTCCCCATCAGTATTCTCACTTCTAGCAGGAGTCCTTACATGTGCAAACATGGCCTGAGCTGCAGAAAGTGCTGGCCCTGAGCAGAGACTGAGCCGGGAAGGGAGGCCACTGAGCAAAGTCAGTTCTGATCTAATAACACTAATTGGTGAAGGTATTTAATCATCTAAGTGGAAAAAATAATTACAGATGGATACTGAAAACTGTACTATGGAAGTTATATATTAATTCTTAATTATGCAAAAGTTCTGTTGAGTCTTTAGTAGCCGAAATGGTACAAATAGGAAGCAGGTGCAAAATGATGCTGAAACAAAAATAGAGTTATTTAAATTACTATATCTTCATCCTGATTTTTCACATTTTAATATCTTGATTGCATGAACTCATATGTTCAAAGCGTGTCATGATGCAACCACAAAATCCAAGGTTGTGCTGAAATTGAATTTGAGTCATCCAAACCAGCACTTTAGTGGTTGTTAGAAATATATTGTTATAAAATATTAGATCCACAAATGCAGAAAGGCACAGAAACACTCTGAATAAAGCACTTGTAAGAAAGCCATTCATGTTATGAATGAAGATAGAAATCTTTCTCTTTTTTTGCCTTTCATATGCAAACAGCCCACAGAAAGCTTGCTTTGTTCTGGTGGAGGATTGCTTCCCTATAAGCAGTATTCTTTCTGAAAAACAGAAAGAGAAATAAAAGTGAAGAAGTGTTTTAGAGAAATAAAAAAAAAAAAATGAAGCAACAGAAGAAGAGGGATGTAATCTCCACCTATGTAAAAATTCCCTAGAAGACTGGGATCTGCATCCCTCTGGATACTTGAACTGTAGGACTGTCCTACACACTCTGCAGTCTTGAAGCCATCTACCCTCAACATTAGCTGTTGCTTCTCCTTCCTGCCTGAGCTAAGATCTGCTACATGTTTCAGTGGCAACACTCATTCAATCACAGAATTATATAATTGTTTTGTTTAGAAAATACCTCTAAGATCATCAAGTCCAACTGTCAACCCAACACCACCATGGCCATTAAACCATGTCCCAAATTGCTATGTCCACAGGTTTCTTGAACAGTTCCAGGGATGATGCCTTCACCACCTCCCTGGGCAGCCTGTTCCAATGCCTGATCACTTTTTCAGTCAAGAAATGTTTTCTAATACTCAACCTAAACCTCCTGTGGCATAATTTCAGATTCTTTCTTCCTGATACTAGGAAGAAGATACCAACCCCTACCTGGCTCCAATCTTCTTCCTTTCAGGGAGTTGCGAAGAGCAATGAGGTCTCCTCTCAGTCTCCTTTTCTTCAGATTAAAGAACCCCAGTTCCCTCACACACTCCTCATAAGACATTTTTATCTTGTTTCAGTTTTCTTTGGGTGGAACTAGAGCATGAAAGGTGAATGCTGACAACCTAAATGAAATGCACAAAGGTTTAATGTTTTTTAAGTGGATGCCAATCTACTGTAAGGGTCAGCGAATAATAGGTTGCAATATGTATCTATAACATGGCTGCTTTAGTCCTTCACAGTCTTTCAAAATTTCTTGGATTTCAACGAAAAGTGTTCCTTGAAAAATGATTTAAATTCACAAATCTCTCATGCCACCATTAGAAAGGCATCTGTACCAATAGACAGAAATAAAAGTAGTAATCCAAAAAGCCTTTTAAACTTGCAATTTTGATGTTCAACCATCCAAGCAGATGCTAAGACCAATTGTAAGACAGACCCTAAGGCACTCTCTAAAGCAACAAGCGTTTACAGGCTACTTAACATGGCACAAATCCTGAACAAACTGAGCTGAATACAGTTGATGGAAATAATGTTCTTATTTGATTCATATTTTGTGTTTTCACCAGAGCTTTAAACAGATTAAGAAAAGCAGTAAGAGAGGACTCCAAAGCACTAACATCACCATGAGCTTGGCCACACTTTGTGAGTTCATTAAATTTACTTGAACTAAATTTAAATGATAGATTCTATACAAAATTCAGAGGTTGGACAAACCACTAAGAAAAAAAAAAAAAAAAAAAAAAGAAAAAATATATATAGCCAATGACAATTAATTGAAGAAGAAATTCAAGGAGAGAAAAAAAAATATGGGTTATGTTTGCTTTTTGAAGTATCTACTTTCATCTTGCTTCTCAGCTGAGCAAGCTCAGAAGAACCCAAATGGCCTCTGCTGAACTAAAACTGCAGGACTCACTGAATTTTTCAAGTTTCTTTTGAACTAACATTGGGGTTTCTTTTTATGTATTTTGGAATTCCCTGCCTCAGAGATACCTATTTAGCTGGAGACTAGAGGCAGTTCCCTGACCAATTAAAGTCAAAACACTGATAAATAGTTTAAAAGCAGTTTTCAGATAGATTTTAGATTCCCAAAATCATTGAATCATTTTGGTTGGAAAGTATCCCTACAATCACACAGTCCAACCAAGACTGCTGCTAAACCATGTCACTCAGCATCACATCTGTGCCTCTTTTAAACACCTCCAGGGATGGGGATTCGATCACCTCCCTGGGTAGCTGTTCCAGTCTTTGAGAACCATTTGAGGCCATTTCCTCTCATCCTAGTGTTCAGTGCAGTTGTTTGAGTATTTTGGGGTTTGTTTATTTGTTTTGGCATGGGCTATGTGTTGTTTTTTGCCATCATTCACGTTTTGCCTGAGGAACCAAAAAAGACATTGTGGTTTCTTTACAGTAGCTGCAGAAGTTATGAGAAAATCTACGTATTGAAACGGTTAAAGTATTTCAGGTTTTACATGGATTTAAGACTGCAGTGCTTTATATTGCATTTTTCATTGCCAGACCAATCTAAAATACCTGTCTCTTCCTTAGCACTGATCATTTAAAGACAAATAGAACAGTTTCCTCTAAAGACTCCCTTAAATTATGAATCAGAAGGTTCCTTACTTGCAATAGATTTCTAGACCAGTAGATCAGAAGATAGCTGGGAGGGGAGAGCTGAAAAATACATATTGCAAAGAAATTCTTTACAATGAGGGTGGTGAGACACTAGAATAGGTTGCTCAGGGAGGTTGTGGATGCCCCCTCCCTGGTGGTCTTCAAACCCAGGTTGGATGAGGACTTGAGCAAGTTGGTCCAGTGGAAGGTGTCCCTGACCAAGGCAGAGGGTTTGGAGCTAGATGAGCTTAAAGGTTCCTTCCAACCTAATTATATCTATATCTATATCTATATCTATATCTATATCTATATCTATATCTATATCTATATCTATATCTATATCTTATCTATATCAATGTGTGTGTATATATATGTGTGTATATATACATATTTGTGACAATGACTCCACCACCTCCCAGTGCAGCCTGTTTAAGAGGGACAGAGATCTGCACAAAAGGTCCAACAGAGGGCTATGAGGATGATGAGGGAACTTGAACATTGCCTTGTGAGGAAAGGCTGAGGGACCTGAGGATTTTTAGTCTGGAGAAGAGAAGACTGAGAGGGGATTTAATAAATGTTTACAAATATATGAGGCCTGGGTGTCAGGATGATGGGGACAGGCTCTACTCATTTGCTCCCTGTGATAGGACAAAGAGCAATGGATGTAAGCTGCAGCACAGGAGGTTACACCTCAACACAAGGGGAAACTTCTTTACTGTAAGGGTCAAAGATAGGAGAACAGCTCCCCAGAGAGGTTGTGGAGTCTCCTTCTCTGGAGATTTTCAAGGCCCACCTGGATGTGTTCCTTCCCCCCTGGCAGGGAGATTTGGCTCGATAATCTCTTTGGGTCCCTTCCAACCCCTAACATCCTGTAATCCTGTAACAGTCTTTCAGTAAAGAAAATTTTCCTAATACCCATCCTAGCATCCAACATAAATCTCCTTTGGTAGAATTTCAGGCCATTTCCTCTCTCATCCTATCACCTGATACTAAGAAGAAGAGACCAACACCCATCTCACTCCACTCCAACCTCCTTTCAGGGAGTTGTAGAGAGCAATGAGGTCTCCCCTTATCTTCCTTTTCTTCAGACTAAACAATCCCAGCTCCTTCCACTGTTCCTCGTCAGACTTGTTCTCTAGACCCTTCACCATCTTTGTTGTGCTTCACAATGTCAGAGACAGGATTTTCAATTTCTCTCTGTTCTTACAATACTCCAAATGGACACTTGACATACTCTGTCTAAATGGCAATCTTCATCTTCACAGGGCAGCAGCAAAGTAAAAGCATCTTTCCCACTTGTAATCACCTAGAAGCTGCTGCACCCTCTAATTTGTAACAGCTTAGATATGCTAAAGCCTACCTTTAAATGCCAGGCGACACATACATTTAGTTACCACCAATAACACAAGTGAGCTTTAGAGAAGATGCTTCCTGAAGAAAGATATGTTTGTTGTCTAGAGGGAGGAGTTACCACAGTTGGGCTGTGGAATCAGGAGATATACTATGTACTGGTTGTGATGGTCTGGGAGTTATCCCACACATACACTCTATGAAAATCACCCAGTCTAGACTCAGCCAGATGGAAGTTAAGGAATGAAGTTATATTTACAGCTTAGCACAAAGTACAAGCAGATATACACACAAATATTTACAGAAATGTACAAGTTAAAGGTAATACAGAAACACAATAACCCTCCCAGAAATCAGAGTCCCCAGGAGGGGCTCCCAACCACCCTTCCAACTTCTTTCCGCCCCTCTACCTTACCCCGGGGTTTGGTTTATGCACAAGGTGAGTTTGGAGGAAAGGCCAGGGGAGTTAGAAGTAGAGTGATTAGTTGGGTTACACAGCAGAAGGCCAGAAGACACACCAGCTCCCAGAGAGACTGTCTGTGTTATCTATGTTTGTGTCCTTGTTTTCATACATCTCAGCAAGACTATGAGTGAAGTAGACATCACCATTGTTTGCTTTTCACAGTCTATAATATTTTTTTTTCATTAAAATATTCCAATTAGCCTCAAACCAGCACACTGGTTTACATTAATCTGTACTTGGAAGGTAGTGCAGGTCCTTTTGGGTTGTGGGTTTTTGTGGTTTGGTGTTTTTGTTTTTATTTTTGTTTGTTAGTGTGTTTTGGGGTTTTTTTGTTTTGTTTTGTTTTCTTATCCTATATACAACACAGTTTCTTTCAGCAAAATTTGAGGTGGTTTTTTTTTTGGGTATGGAGCACATTTCTAAAGAATGTAGTTCACAAAGGGCTTTCTAAGAAGGTATGGAGTGACAGGGTAAAGGGTAATGGCTTCAGGTTGGAAGAAGCTGGATTTAGATCAGACATGAGGAAGCAATTCTTCCATGTGAGGGTGGTAAGATACCGGAACAGGTCACACAGAGCTGTGGCGGCTGCAAGCCTGAAAGTGATCATATCTGTATTAGATGGGGCCTTGAGTAAGCTGGTTTAGTGGGAGGTGACCCTCCCCTGTGTCAGAAAGGTTAGAACTAGATAATCTTGAAGGTCCCTTACAACATAAACTATTCTAGGATTCTATGATATCACTCACAAGACAAAAAAAAAAAAAAAAAAAAAAAAAAAAAAAAAAAAAAAAAAAAAAAAAAAAAAAAAAAAATTTTTTTT
>VWZE01004506.1:269657-282153 GCA_013396675.1 Eubucco bourcierii | reverse complement strand
GTTGGACAAGGCCTTGAGTGAGCTGTACTAGTGGGAGGTGTCCCTGCCTATGTCAGGGGATTGGAACTAGATGATCCTTGAGGTCCCTTCCAACCTTACCATTCTATGATTCTATGATTCTAACACTCTATTTGGGAGGTGAGAGGAAGTAGCATAGATTCTGTTTGTTTGTTTTCTCTGTAAACAGAAGGCCTAGAAACAGCAGTGTGGCATTTATTCAAAAGGTCTGCTCAGCTGAAAGTGGAATAAACTCTGGGTTTCGGGAAACCTGAAGTTTCTGATAATCCTAGTTTTTGTAGAATGCAAATTTTGCATTTGTGATCTCTTTGTGGATTAAATATCTCCCCTTCCAATGGCAGAGGTGTTGTTTTTTTTTTTTTTTTTTTCAAAGTAATCTACCACTCCTGCCTTTACACAAATAGGATATTTCATGTCACTTTGGTATGCTCCCACCAGTTAACAAGAACACTTGAAAGAAAACAGAACTCAGACGGTAATTCTCTCCTCCTGACAACCCTTTACTTCAGAATGAATTGTCTCCTTTCCTACCACACTCATGGAGCTCTTATTGGCCCTACAAGGTAAGTAATTAAACGTCCATCCGATGAAGTAGAAAACAGCTTACTTCACAATCAAGCAACATCTGATAATACCAACAAAAGCATTTCATTATTAAAGGCTACTCGATTTGATTTCAAGGTCGTTCCATCTGTTTTCTGCTCATGACTGGAAGCCTTAGATCTGATCTAATTTTGGTCTGAGTAACGAGAGAAATTTCCACTTTCAATTACCCTTTAAAGCCATAAAGCTCTGTCTTCTGAGAACACATTTGGTACCAAAATACCCTTATCCTTCTTGCTGCTCTGCACTGGGAATTTACCACTGAATCTTATGACAAAAGAACTATGTTGCGGGGGAGACGCAGTGACATGAAAATGAGGAAGGCTATAGCTAACAAAGTATGGACACATAAAAGTTCAAAGCAATTTGAGAACCTGGTAATGAAACAGAAATATCATCTTTCCATGACATAAGACTACAAATCTATCAACAATTTCTGTATTACTGTTATTGTAATCTTTACTACTAGAAATGTGGTTGTTTCACGGCACTGAAATTTTCTGCTATCAAACTGTGAGTTTAAACAACTTCATGGCACAGGAAAAATTATCCATAGGGATATGATTTTTAGTAAGATGTGCATTTTAAAACAGTTCTCTGTGTGTTTATATTGGCTGACTTGCCACAAGTTTTAACTGCAGGCAGAGCTAACACACATCTATTCCTTCTTTGGAATAAATATCCTTTTTTTGCCATTACTCTGGCGGCTCTTCCTTATTCATTTAAAACTCTGTCAAAGGCAAATCCTTAATTTCTGACACAATGAACTTCTCTGAGGGTCACCTGCATGAGAGGAGAGATGTTATGCCAAATTCTATGAATTTTGAAAAATGTCATTTAATTTCCCTCAAATTTAGCCCCAGGATGTGTAAATAATACAACTTCAACACTGTGTGCTCTAGGCAGAAAACATCACAAGGAATCTTACTTCTAATACAAACTTGCATTTCAATTAAAGCTATTCTGAGAATTCCTGAGACAGAACTAAAACTTACAGTACCCCCAAAACTTGAACTACAAAATGTTCTCCAATCTGCTTCAAAATGCACAATTGTCACTTCTGTATTTAAAAATCAAACAAAACCACAACCCCCCAAAAACAAACAAAAAAACCCAAAAGCAAACAAAAAACCAACCAAAAAAAATAAAAACAAACAAAAAAACCCACCCCTTGCCAAACCCCAAACAACAACCAAAAAAAACCCCATCAAAAAACTCCAACAACAACAACAAAAAAAAAAAGCTCCCTTGAGACATACTTAGATCTTATTGGACTTTTGAAACAAAGGAGCACAAATGTAGAGTTTCTATTTTGCATAATCCCCATCTAGAGAGAAGGAATAAATGCATTCAGTTCTTGATAAAGGAAAATAACATTAACAGCCACTCAAAGCAGCTTTTAAGCGCGATATTGCTAAAGAACACAGATTACAGAATGGGGAATGAATGAAGGGGTCAGAAGGGAAGGACATGGCAGGGAGTTGGAACTAGATGATCCTTGTGGTCCCTTCCAAACCGACTGATTCTGTGATTCTATGATTTTATGATTCTATCTATGATTCTATGACGCGGAGCTGTTAGAGCAGAGAAGACCATGAAGATGACTGGAACACCACTCTACTTTGGAGACAGGCTGAGAAAGTTGGAGTTGTTCAGGTTGGAGGAGGGAAGGCTCTTGGGAGGGATTCTAGCAGGCTTAGAGTATTTGAAGGGGGCTACAGGAGAACTAGAGAAGGGCTTTGGACAAAGGCATAGAGTGACAGGATGTGGAGCAATGGTTTCAAACTGGCATTTAGTGGAGATGCGATGTTAAGAAGAAATCCTTCCTCATGAGGGTGGTGAGGCACTGAAGAAGATTACCCAGAGCAGCTGTGAAGGCTCTAAGAATTAAAGTTTTGAAAGTTGCATTGGATTTGGCCTTGAGCAAGCTGGTGTCTAGTAGGAAGTTTTGGAACTAGATGATCTTGAAGGTCCTTTCCAACCCAAACAATTTTATGAATCTATGAAAATATGCAGAGACCCAGACAGACATAAGGGAGACGACAACCAGGAACAAACCTTGTTTGATGACACTTTCAGACTATCAAGAAACTGCAGGCAAAACAGGAACTTGCAGATGATAAAGATGCAAACCTGTGGGTCCAGGGTCTTGCAAAAGCTTGTTGGAGCTATGAAAATTGGTGATGGAATGCATAGAGGAAGGGGATTGAAGGTTGGGTAGACAGAAAAGGGCTCTGAGCAACCTGGTCTTGTGAAAGGTGTCCATGTCAATGCTGAATGAGTTGGAAGGAAATGATTTTTAAGGTCCCTTCCTACCCAAACCATTCTATGAATCTATGAATCTGTAACAGTAGTTAGCCTCTTGTAAAATGGAACTGGTCAGTCTGACCAGGCCTGGTACCTGATCACCACAGTCTGTCTTGTCTCTTTACTGAATACTTCCTTAATTGTCTCTTTGTCTATTCTCCCTCCCTATCCCAAGGTTTCTGATGACCCATTATTTAAATTTTATAAAATATTCCAGCACATGTTAATTGCAAGGCATGCTAGAACATCCCAAACCCTAGAATTTGGACCACAGAGGGTTAGCCTTTGAAACAGATTTTCTGTTAGGTCAGGTAATACATCAATCAATTCTTGTCACTTATAATTAGCAGTTATATATAGCTTCTATGAAATTAAACGCATCCCTGCTGTTTATAGGAATATTGTAGTGGAGGGAAAAAAAGGCTCACTTGGCATCAGTGAAGGAAATTCAACCCACAAGTTATGAAGTACCCAGGGAGAGCTTTGCCATTTCCTTATTATGTTCCATTTGAGCTCTATAAAACTCACACAATGTAAAACATAAAATCCTGTATTATTTATGAATTCTATTGTTTTACCCCTTACAGTCAAGAAATACATAGGCGAAACTCCATTTCCTAGCCTACTCTGCGTCTAATATTGTTTATGAACTTTATATTCTTCTTCTGACTGAGTTTATTATTTCATGGTATAGGAGAGCAAAGCTCCCTAGAAACCACTGCCCACTTGACTAGGAACAGCTACTTGAAACCGCAGGTTTATTGGCATTGTATACGACCAACTGAAATATGAAATACTTCATCCACATCGGCAATAAACAAAGTCTGGTTTCTCTTCTTGGGTCTTAAACAATGGCACGAGAGTTTCATTAAAACTTTGTGGTTGCACAGTGACACAGTATCAAGAATATAATAGGATGGTTGAACTTAAACCAGCGGAGTCTCACTGATACCGTGAGGATTGTTGGTTTATAAACAAGGCAAAACAAGGTACATGACAACCTTCTCTGGAACCCCGTGGCTTTATCAGTAAGAGCAGAATGGGAGTTTGGAATTTCTCATCCATGGTTCCATTTCGTGCTGTGCATTTGTCCTTTTCAGCTGGCAACTGCACAGGTTCCATTTTTCTTTTGTTATTTCCACTTCATGATGGATGCAAAGAATGCACACACGGTTCAAATAAAACAGAAATTAGTGTGGGAAAATGTTTCAGTGGCTTTGGGTTTTCCTACTAATATATACTTTTGTCTTTTATACCACGTATTTTATCTTTTGTCTTTTATATATTTTATAGTTTGTCTTTTATACCATGTATTTCTCTTAATTCCTATACCTTTGGGGGGTTTCTATTGGTGGTTTTTTTGTTTGCTTGTTTTATTTTCTTCCTCAGGCAGGTGGAAAGAAAATAGAGAACTGTGTGCAGCCACATATGTCATAGGCTGTATCTCAGCTGCTGGTATCTGGAGCATTCTCAAGCTTTGGGACTTCCATGGCCTTACACCAATGATTGACCAAAGTCTGCAAGCACAGAAGTCCACTTCACTGCTGTAGATGGGACAAAACAACACAGGAGCTGGCAAAGTCCTTACACATTTCACAAGGGAAACAAAATCCTGCGGCTGTGTAAGAAGTAAAACATCTTCCTAGATCACACTAGTTTCAGTAAACCTTCAGCTAAGGTTCTACAGGTTAATACCGGCTTCTTGGCTGGAAGTCTTCTCAAAGACCTAAACAGGCTCCCCAGGGAAGTGGCTGAATCCCCATCCCTGGAGGTGTTTCAAAGGGGCACAGTTGTGTTGTCGTGGGACATGGTTTAGCAGCAGACTTGGTAGAGTTAGGTAATAGCTGGACTCAGTCAACTTAAAGGTCTTTTCCAACAAGAATGATTCTGCTTCAGAATGTGAAGGATTGGGAAGGTATTCACCCATGTGTGGAGTAGGTCTAAATGAGTGAGAGGGACAAGTTTTTGTGTTTGGTGGGTTGTTACCTATTTTTTCTGTTTTGTTTTTCTTAGTGGTGTTGTTTGGTTGTTTGTTTGTTTTTTTTTTTTTGTTTTTTTTTTTTTTTTTTAAGAGGGAGGATTTTATGTGTGAATTTAAAATGAGATATTTATCCAAATGAATGACATAGGTTCAGAAAAACCATTCAGTTCCATGAGGAAGACAAAGCAAGGCAACAGGAAAGAAAAGAAATCTTGGGCTAATCAAATAAATTATGTTTCATCAATTTTGTGGAGGAATAATTAAACAAATCAAATTAAGAAAATTAGTTACTTCCATTTTTGAAGGCTCCCTAATCTGATATTTTCAAATTTAATGTAATTGATCATAAACCAAAAAAATAATCTTCACTGGAGTCTCCCTAAGAGATGACAAAAATTTAACACTCTGCTGCAAAGCTCAGAGATTCAAAAGAGGTAGTGCAGGCTTAGGGAATTTGCAAGAATAATTTTAATTATTAGCTGGGTTTGAATTTTGAAAAATTTCAGAGACAAGCAGAATTACTTTATTTTATTTTTACTGTACAATTGCTTTTCTCCTCCTGCCAGCTACACACCCTTTGCTGCTGTTAACCTCTTATATTTACTGTCTCTCAAATATGCATATGGTAAATTCTCTTCATCCCAGCAGAAACTGAGAAAGATGACCTAAAAAAACCCTGGAGAGTCTTTTTTTTCACAAAATACAGTTAAGCATTTTGCCCAAACTATTTTAAAATCAAGTTTCCAATATGTTTGTCTCCTGTGGGTAAAATGCTTTTGTCACAAAAAATAAACAGATCCACTAACTTTGGACAGAATTTCAAAGGTCCCCAGGTTCAAGGATGACTCAATCCTTGCAAGATCTGAGTGACAACCTGGGAGAGTGCAGATCTTTTGCATCAATAACAAAGAGAGGTCAGAGTATTCCCAAGTTTAGGTACTGCATCTCAACACCTTACTTTGAATGTGCCTGACCTAGCTGTCTGCATGTTTTGTGAGACAAGAAAAAGAGAGATGAAAGGAAATTCACTCTAACATCAAAATGTGATCTAGGAAAAATAAAAAAGGAAGGTTAGTCTCTCCTCTCTAGCACTGAGTAACTGAACGAGAGGAAATGGCCTGCAATTGTATCAGGGAAAGTTTAGTTTGGATATTAGCAGGGGAAAAACCCCAACATTTCTTTCCTGCAAGAGTGGTCAGGCATTGGAAAAGATTGCCCAGGGAGGTGGTGGAGTCACCATCCCTGGAGTTGTTCAACAAATGTGTGGACATGGCTCTTTGGGACATGGATTAATGTCCATGATGGACTTGGGTTGACAGTTGGACTCTATCGTCTTAGAGGTATTTTCTAACCATGACTCTGTGAAAAATAATATAGACATTAAACTTCACTTCTTGTAAAAGAAAATATAGACATTAAATTTCACTTCTTGTAAGTCACAAAATAGGCTAATTTCACATCCTAGATGTCTGTACTTGTGATGTTCTACTCAAAAGGCAGATTTTTTTTTTTCATTGTTCCACCTGTCAAATCATTTTGATGGTCTTGTGTAAGTGACACTCAGAACATATTTTAAGATTCCAGAATAAAACTTAGAATTATTTTTTATTGTTGTTTAATGAACCTGACAGTTCAACAATTCTCATGGAAAGCAAGATTCCATAACACATAGTTTTAACCAAAAAAAAAAAAAAGAAAAAAAACCAAAATCCTGTTATGAAACTTCTGCTTATTCTTCTGTTATGAAACTTCTGCTTATTCTTCTATTATGAAACTTCTGCTTATTCTTAGTATTACAACATTTTTGTTATCTCACCAATCCCTTCACATTTCATATACACATTTTTGCATTGCCAGGTATTTCAATAATGCAATTTCATTTGTTAGAACTAGAAAATTAAACAAGCAATTGCATTGCTATTAAAAATGAAGTAAAAACATCCCAAATTGCAGGGGGAAAAAAAAAAAAAAAGGAATTTTTCAAAAGAAAGAAATCTGTGTCCATAGGAACTCTTCTGTACAACTATTACAGTGAATAGATGAGTGAAGGGCAAACAAAACCTTTCTGAGCAGTAGACTGAACTGAGGAGGGAAGGTATACATGGCACGTATGACAATGCAAAGGAGAAACTCAAAGCACAAGGCAAAGTCCATGAATTCAGTGTAAACTGCAAACTCTGACCTTGGGGAATAATGACTGAGCTACTCCACATCATTTAGTGGAGGAAAGAAAATCCTACTTGAAGGTGAAAAACTGCAAGAATATTAAACTAAACAGACCCATGGAAGGGTGTTGGAGAGAGTGATGAAAAGCTTCTTGACCTGGAAAATTGTTGTAGTGATATACAGCCCTCTTTGAACAAAAAAAAAAATAAAGACTAAGTTTTGCATCAAATGATGACTCTTATACCTGTATATTAAATTTTCCTAATTTATACAATCCATTACAGCAATATTAACACTAATCTTTTGTGTATTTTGTCTTTCATTCCATATGTGGTGTTTGAGAATTTGCCTCACCTCAGTCAACCTTCCTAGACAGAAGAGGTACATATGCCTATAAGGAAAGAGCTGACAATCTGATAACAACCTTGCTCTTCACTTATTCCTCTTGTTAAAATGCTCTATTTTCTGTCCTGTTTTCCTCTGTGTTTCATTCTTTTCCACACCATCCTGTGGACAAAAGATCTGACATGTTTAGAAGTCAGTAAATACTCAGATTTACTTCTTTGTAAGTTTCCACTTCCCATCATTAGATAAAACTTAAAGCTAATTTGGTAAATTGAATTTTCTCCTGTATTTTAGGAGAAGGATTTTCCCCTGCATGGGAAAGAGAAGAAAAGGCATTTATCAGCCACATAATCCTGCATGTTACATAATAATTTTGTATGTTAAAAACATTTTACAGACTTGAGCTAAGCTCAACACCAGGAAAGCTGTGTCCTGCACCTGGGGAGAAGCCCCAGGCACCATCATGTGCTGGGGGCCATGCAGCTGGAAAGCAGCCTTGTAGAATAAGATCTGGGGGTCCTGGTGGACACCAGGTTGAACATAAGGCAATAATGTGCCCTTGGCTAATGGTATCCCAGGCTGCAAGTAGGCAGAATGCTGCCAGCAAGTCAAAGGAAGTCAGCTTTCCCTCTACTCAGAACTGGTGAGGCCACATCTGAAGTGCTGGGTCCAGTTCTGAGCTACCCAGTAAAATAAATAAATAAATAAGAGACTGGAATGTATTGGCAGAGTCCAGGAAAGGGCCACAAAGACAATGAAGGGACTTCAGCATCTCTCCTGTGGCGAAAGCCTGAGAGTCAGGACTGTTCAGTCTAGAGATGAGAAAGCTCAGGGGATTCTTATCAGTGTGTGAAGACAGAGCCAGGTTGCTTTCAGTGGTACCTAGTGACTGGGCAAGAGGTAAAGGGCACAAACTGAAACACAAAAGCTTTCCTCTGAATATCAGGAAACACTTTTTATTCCTAGGGTGTCCAAGCACTCTGTCAAGAGGTAGAGCTGGGCTGCCCATTAAAGAAGTGACAGATGCTCTCTGTTAACACCTCTCCCTTCCCAAAGGGAAGAGAAAGATGAGAAGGGAGAGAGACTTGTGAGTTGGAAAAGAAAACTACAACTACTTTCATGGAAATAAGAACAATAAAATGCAATAGACACAAATAGATACAAATCAATATGGGACCCAACCCCTGATGGCAATTAGTCACTGTCATCACCGATGCTGTGTCAGCAGTCCCAGATTAGATCCAGTAGCAGATGGAAACCAGATTCAGCAGCTAAATTCTGGAAGTGAATTCATGAACTCATAGATTGGAATCGAAGGTACAATGAGCAGAGGTCTCCTCAAACACCAGTGGTTGAAGAAGAGGCTTGACCCTTGAACCCTGTGAGCTTTACACCAAAGATGCCACCCATGGAATGAAATCCCTCCTTGGTCAGTTGAGGGTAGCCTGAATTGTCCCCTTCACGCAGCAGGTGAAGGCTTGGAGAGTATATATATTATTTAGAAATCATCAAATCCAGGCAAATCTAAAATGTGGGTCTTGGGCTTAAGAGCTTCTAATATTAGCATGGTATATTAACATAGATAAGGTCTATGTTCTAAAGATAACTAGAAGGTAGTGCCCCTGGGCCAAAACATCCCCTCACAGTTTGTTTAGTGCTGAATCTATTTCATAATGTTTCTGTAAGTACATTCCACTAACTGATGGAAAATTAACTGTGTATTTGCCAAACATTCCAGCTGCTGTAAGTTGTAGACACCCAAGATTAATTCTGTTCCTTTATAGAAAAAATGGATGAACAACAGAAAAATAAAGAGTGAGAAAACTACACCCAACATTCATTTTTGCCCAGTGGTTTTCCATACTTGAAAATCATAGCTAAGATCAGGTAATACCTAACATTTCACATGAGAGTTCAATCTTTTTCCGTGTCTGCTTTCCATCAAGACAACCAAACTGAATTTACCATTCCATCACAAACCTTCTTTCACAGTTCTGGGCAATGTGTTTAGTTGTTAACATTGTCAGGTTTAGTTCTACAACAGTAGCTCTGCAATGCTAGGTGCAAAACTGTAAATGAACCCACCTAATATTTTAGTATATTTAAGCTATATATGCTAAGTATACTGTGCTGGTTTGAGGCTAATTGGAATATTTTAATAGAGAAAATTACACTATAGGCTGTGAAAGGAAAACAATGGTGATGTCTACTTCACTCATAGGTTTGCTGAGATGTTTGGGAAAAAGAAATCAAAACATTAGATAAGGCAGTCTCAGTCTCTCTCTCTCTGGGGACACAGCATCTTGGGTAGTCTAGCTTCTGGTTCCTTTTTGCCAATTAATCTTCACTAACCACTTTTTTCCTAACCCCCCTGGCTGATCCTCCTAATTCATCTTGTGTGTAAGGCAAACCTTGAGGTAAGGTACAGGGGTGGGGAGAAGGTGGAAGGGTGGTTGGGAGCCCCTCCTGGGGTCTCTGATTTCTGGGAGGGGAGTTGTGTTTCTGTATTACCTTTAACTTGTCTATTTCTGTAACTATTCCTGTCTATAGTGTATATCTCTGCTTGTACATTGTGCTGAGCTGTAAATAGAGCTTCAGTCCTTAACTTCCAGCTGGCTGAGTTCTAGTCTGGGTCATTTTACAAAGTGTGGGGGACAGGGAACTCCCAAACCATCACATATACATAAGTATATTTTGTGTTAATTGCTGGAGAATGATTACTGACCTAAATCTGACATGTACTTCATGCAGATCCACAGAGGTAAAAGATATGGCACAAATCTGGAGTATCTTGATGTATTTAGATAGGGGTCATAGAAACATAAGACATCACTTGGAGCAGTGCTGTTATGTAAGACTTGACAACATCCAGAGTCAAGTATACCAAGTTTCCTTCCTCTTTGCTCAGAAACAATATCAGACAGATAGGTAAATTTCTGTAATCATTAGTATAATTAGTAGAAGACATATCTCAGTCCTCTAGATGCTCTTCACAGTTGTATTCACATGTATAGTTGCACATATCTTAACATATTGTAAAATCATAGATTTGGGTTGAAAGAGATCTTCAGTATCATCCAGTTCAAATTTTGCTTCCATGGGCAGGGACATCTGCTACTTGACCAGCTCACTCAAGGCCCTGTTCAAATTGAGTTTGAGCACTTGCAGGATTGGAGCCTCCAGAGCTTCTCTGGACAGATTGTTCCAGTGCCTCATCATGCCCATATACGTACACGTGAAAGTGCAGGCAAGCCTACACACACACACAAACATATATATATATATTTCTTTTTTACATTTTTTTTTACTTCAAGTTATTTGTGCAATTACAGGCAAAAGTTGAGAGTATTCTGTGTAATTATATTTCTGTGCAATCTGTGTTCTAAATCAAACAATAAAATTAAGAACCAATTAAATAATTATACACTCCAATAATGAAATAATTGAGCTTTGCCACTTGAAGCAAAGGGATGCCAAAATAAAAATAGAATAAGTTCTAGATCCTTTAATTTAGCTGATGAAGCCCTCACTTTTCATTGTTTTGGTTTCTGCATGTTAAAAATACCATTGTATTTATGGTAAATATTTAGTTTCATTTTACTAGCTTCTGCATGTTAAAACACAATTGTATTTATGGCACATATTTAATGTATTCCTTGTCTTGCTGCAGGCATCATTGCAAGAGAAAATTAATATCATTTTCTTTGCATGTCAGTGTAAGTTTTTAGCTTTTTAATATTATTGGTTGATGCTTGAAACACAATCATGCAAATATTATGTCCTTACTGGAAATAAAAATATCATTATGGCTAATTACATCAGTAACACACACTCACATTTTTTCCTGAGAAATACACATACTGTAAGTTTGAGGTGAACTGAACCTCTTGTACTCAGTCTTGTAAGTGAAGGGAGATGACAATCACAGTATCACCAGGGTTGGAAGAGACCTCAAAGATCATCAAGTCCAACCCATTACCACAGACCTCAAGACTAGACCATGGCACCAAGTGCCACGTCCAAACGCACCTTGAACACCTCCAGGCACAGTGACTCCACCACCTCCCTGGGCAGCCCATTCCAGTAGCCAATGACTCTCTCCGTGAAGAACTTTCTCCTCACCTCCAGCCTAAACTTCCCCTGGCACAGCTTGAGACTATGTCCTCTTGTTCTGAATCAAATGTGTTCTTCCTACCTACATCGTTCTGATTTGTGCATACATACTGTAGCCTCTCCCTTTGTATTCTTCCACTTACAATATCTTCCACTACAAAAAAAAGGTTTTATGAATAAGAGAAAAAGCACTTTGTCCTTTAAATGGTCATGCTGGTGTTAGGTTGATGGTGGGACTCAATCATCTTAGAGGTCTTTCCAATAGAAACAAGTCTGTGATTCTATTCTACTCTAGCTTTTTCTCCAATGCATACATTTTAGCCAACCTATTCCCACTTTCAAGAGGAGTAGATGCATGTAAACCATCTCTGGCATAATTTTGAATAAAAAATGGGAGCTTCAGGCCATGGAGAAAGGAGTCTATCCCTAATGCCTAATTATTACCTTGATGAGATAGCTCCCGGTACACCCAGAAGCATATGAATGTTTAATGCTGTTATGAATAACAATATGAAAAAGAGGATATTGTATAAGCATAAGAGGCATACACCTTCACATCTAGCATGAATAACAAATTATATATGATTCACGAATTAATTTGTGTAAATTATAGGAATCTGGATGCACACAACATGGTTCTGAAGATTAAAATTCCTAAAGTTATTTTTAACAACTGAGACAGCCAACCTCACATGATAAAATCTGGGTAAATTTAATGCAGCAGATGAGGATAAGAGAAGCCATTCTACACCGCAGCAGGCTGCACAGAGAGGAACAGGGGGGATGGAACTTGAATCAAACCAGAAGGAAAAAGTTGTGGTTCCTATTTCTGAGTTAAAACATGATCATGGGGACAAAACTCTACAGCATAAATCATGTTAAATATCAATAAATGTATCTGTGATGGTTTGGGAGTTCCCTGCCCCCCCATCCTCCCACCCCCACCCCCCCCCCTCACTTTGT
>VWZE01004506.1:257022-269615 GCA_013396675.1 Eubucco bourcierii | reverse complement strand
CACACAAGATGAATTAGGAGGATCAGCCAGAGGAGTTAGAAAAAAAAGTGGTTAGTGAAGATTAATTGGCAAAAAGGAGCCATAAGCTGGACCACCCGAGATGCTGTGCCCCCCAGAGAGAGAGAGACTGAGACTGCCTTATCTAATGTTTTGATTTCTTTTTCCCAAACATCTCAGCAAACCTATGAGTGAAGTAGACATCACCATTGTTTTCCTTTCACAGCCTATAGTGTAATTTTCTCTGTTAAAATATTCCAATTAGCCTCAAATCAGCACAGTATCAAGCATCAAGCACTTTCAACCAAAATCAGTAGGCCAACATTTAAAAGATTTTCTTCAGTGTGTGAAACTCTATTGCAGTCCTCTCTTGGAGTGGGCAGAACTGGTTCATGCTCCTTAGGCATAGTTTAAATGGGTGCCTGACTATCTGCACCTCAAAACATTAAGCAGTTCTAAATTACTTCTCCTTCCTTAGATGTTCAAGCACACTTCTTGCTCCTCTTAAATAATAATAATTATAATAAATATTACATTACTACTGCTATAAATAGTATCAGAAAAGCAGATTTTTACCTAATAATGATACCTGAGAAATTAAGAAATAATGGCTATGTTTATACTAGTAAATACAACGGACTCAGAGGCAATCCCTGGCATATGAAAACACTTGTTTCCTCTGGAAAATTCTATTAGAGTCCAGAAAAGGTGGCCATGTCAGCGTAGGGAGATTGGAAATGGCCAGTTTTTGGTCTGCACTTCATAAATAAAGCAGGATGCATGTGATATGCAGGATGTGATCATGACCACTCTAACGTTTCCCCTGATACTGTGAGAAGGAAGTAAGGAAGCTGCCATGGAATCACAGAAATATTTTGGCTGGAAAAGGCCTTTAAGATCATTGATTCCAAACATTATCTAGCTGCACCAAAACTAGTGGTAAACCTTGCTGCTTAACATCACATCTCTGTCTCTTTTAAAGACTTATCGGGATGAGGTTTTGACCACCTCTCTGGGCAGGCTGTTCCTGTGTTAGAGAAGCCTTTCAGAGAAAACTCCCTTCTCATATCCAATCTAAGCCTTCTCTGGTGCAACTTGAGTCCTATTTCTTATACTTGGGAGAAGAGTCCAACACCCACCTAGCGCCAACCTCCTCTCAGGGAGTTGGAAAGCGTGAGAAGAGCTCTCCTCCCTTCAGACTAAACAATTCCAGGTCTTCCTCACAAGACTTGTTCTAACAAGACCTCAGCTGCTCCTCACAAGACCTGTTCTCTCGACATTTCATCAGCTTCATTGTCCTTCTCTAAACCCAGTCCAGTACCTCAGTGTCTTTCTTGGAATGAGGACCCCAAAACTAAAACCAGTACTACTTCCGGTGTGGCCTCACCAGTGCTGGCTGTGAGGGACCAATCTCTCCCCTGGTCATGAAACAGCCACTGTACAAAATCAGAGTGACTTTGTGGATCACAGAACATAACCCTTGGTAATGGGCGACCAAATCATCCTATTTTCTTATATTTATTAATCTCAGTATTAGAAGTAATAAAGTTTTTTTTAGTCGTCATTATTCTCACTTTATAAACTTCCATCTCTTTCTGCTCTAATGACTGTGAATTTTCATTTAATATAAATATAGAACAGATTCTCATCTGTTACTTACAACTCTACCATATCCTTTAAATAGAAGTTGGTTTTACCTTTCTCAGAGTTTACAGTTGTTGGAATTTATTTATTTTTCCAGAGACTCTCTAATACTGTAATGTAAGTTGTCTCCCATCTTCATGAATTCAGTGGCCTTTCAATGCACTCTCATCATAGAATCATAGAATGGCTTTGGTTGGAAAAAGTAATCTAGTCTGACGCCCCAGCAGTGCACAGGGACATCTTTCAGCTAGATCAGATTGCCCCAACTGGTATATTTGCCAGAAGGGCAGAGCTATATGATTGAGACCAAATCAAGCTGCATGCTATTCTAAAAATTCTGTCCCTACAGGGAAGAAACACAGCACTGAATACAACAATGGCCTCCCATTTTCCTTTGTTATGACTCCATAATATGGAATCTTGTATTAATATTCCACTGGGCAGCACATCATGGTCCTCCTCTTTCTAGTGCTACCATTTTGCTCCCTAATAATCAGTGACAAAGTCCCTGGAAGTCATCAGAATTGAAACATGTTCCCTAACACCTTTTTTCAAGTACATTTCCTGCTGTTTCGACTGAAATACCAATTCTCCACCTGGCCTGCATAGCCTCTCTGGTGACATGCTCCGTTTTGGTGATATTCCCAGGAAGGAAACATTTATTAAGCTAGCCCCAGTAACTAAGGAGAATGACTCCTGATTTAGGTAACGACTCCTGATTTAGGTAACAGATGAATATTTGCTGGCTAACCTTGAAATTGCTCTTAGCTCATATTTAGTTAGGATAAAAAAATCAAATAAAAGTAGGTATTTACAGCACCAAAACTAAGCAATGCAGTTAAAATCTTCATTAAAAAAAAAATAGGTGAAGACATGAAAAGCCACCACTGAAGATTAAAGCTTCCCTTATCTTTTCCCCAGACATTCCTATTTTAAATAATTTCTAGATATCAGTGTATGTCTCAGACTGCAGCACATGAAATATACACATCTGCCTGGTGGAACAGTCAGGCTGCATTCTGAAGTCCTCTAATTCTGGACAGATTTAATCTTTTCCCCTCAAAATCAGCACATTTCAGTAGGTAATTTTCATTCAATGAAGTGTGGTGTCGCTTTCTGGAGATGCAAATAACTTTTAGAGATCAGAATCATCTCCTATGTTTGATTGATGCTTTGCTTCATTGAAAAGGAAAACTCTTTACTTCCTTTTGCAGACTCAGTGTATGTTCCAAAGAAAATGCCCTCCTCCTTGAACTTGTAGTTGCAGTAAAGTTATTATGTATCTTCCTAAATACCTTTATTTGATATTATTCTGTATCTCCCTAAATATATCTTGAAATGTCTAGTGCAGGCAGCTTAGCTCTTGGTTGAAGTCAGGAGCTACAACAACATTTAACTGCTTTACCATGACAAAAAGAGTGGGAGTTACTGCAACAACTGCAACAAACATCTCCTACTTATTCTGTAACACAGAAAATATAAAATTATAGAACAGTTTAGATTGGAAGAGATCTCAGAGATCATCTAGTTCCAATTCCCTGCCGTAGGCAGGGACACCTCCCACTAGAACAGGTCACTCAGGGCCTCATCCAGCCTGGTCTTGAACACCTCCAGGAAGGGAACAGCCACAATCTCCCTGGGCAACCTGTGCCAGTGTCTTGCCACCCTCACTGGAAAGAACTTCCTCCTAACATCCAGTTTAAACCTCCCCTCTGGCAGTTTAAAGCCATTATTCCTCGTCCTGCCATTATAAGACCTTGTCAATGGTCTCTCCCCAGCCTTCCTGTAGGCCCCCTTCAGACACTGGAAGGCTAGTACAAGGTCTCCTGGAAGCCTTCTCTTCTCCAGGCTGCAGGGCCCAAACTCTCTCAGCCTGTCCTCATAACAGAGCTGCTGCAGCCCTCTGAGCATCTTTGTGGCATCCTCTGTACTTGCTCCAACAGTTTGATATCCTTCCTGTGTTGGAGGCTCCATGTGGGGTCTGACAAGAACGGAGTAAAGGGGGAAAATCCCCTCCCTTGCCCTGCTGGCCATACTTCTCTTGATGCAGCCCACTTTTAAAAACATGTTTTCAGGAATGTGATCATAAATATCAAGCTTTTATTTCCTCAGACTTGTTCGATATGTTCTGTACAACACCCTTCATTGCTGAAGTAACTCTGCATCACAAATGTTTCATAATCAGAAACCCAGTGACTGAAATAGATTGATTTTAAGCAATATCATGAGTAGACTCAATCAAACTCCAAAATTTCTCTTTAAAATTCCTTGGGGTCTCTGTGTGAACTAAGTTAAAGCTGTCAGAGTATTAAAAAAAAAAATTTAAAAAAATAAAATTAAAAATTAAAAAAATTAAAATTAAAATTAAAAAAAATTCATTTTATGATACAGAAATACTCTACATAGAGCACAAAGAATATATTCATAGATTCATAGATTCATAGAATGGTAAGGTTGGAAGGGACCCCAAGGATCATCCAGTTCCAACCCCCTGCCATAGGCAGGGACACCTCCCACTCGTACAGCTCACTCAAGGCCTCATCCAATCTGGCCTTGAACACATCCAGGGAGGGAGCAGCCACAACCTCCCTGGGCAACCTGTTCCAGTGCCTCACCACCCTCACTGGAAAGAACTTCCTCCTAACATCCAGTCTATTTTTAAAAAAATAATTAAAAAATAAAAAACCCTTTCTGTCATGAAAAATATCCCGGAAAAGCATGTTTAACTTTGAGCACTGTGCTTCAAAAAAGGTGAACACTAATTAGAGAAAGTTCAGATGACAGCAGTGATAGCGATAAGCAATCTAGAAAAAAAAAAAAAATCCCCACAAGAAAAGACTGAATTAATTGAGTTTCCTTTCTTTAGAATAGTGGAAACTTGAAGACATCAGAAATAAGCATGTTCATATATGCTAAAGGTTGTTAGAAAAAGGAAGGTTCTCCATTTCTGTGGGGAGGAGAACAAAAAGAAATAACCTCAACTTTAGAAGAAAAGAAATGAGCTGCAAGGCAGGGTAAGCAATGGGACTGGAGTGACTGCATCCTGCTGAAAACAAGACAAGCACCTGCCATTTTCACTTTCTACATTTAAGGAGCACCCAGTTGAGGTACACAAACTGCTAAAGTGTCTCCACGAGTTATTTCCTATTTGTTTATGATTCTGGAGGCAACCATGCCTTCTGCTTTACTAAGATTTAATGCACAGGGCTTATAAATACATTCATGTGTATGTTTCAAAGTACTTAGCAGAAGATTCCAAAGTCTCTAAGAAAAATTACATCAATTAATAAATAACATAATAAAATTAAACATTTAAATGGGTTTAATAGTAACTGAAAATCCCTAATAGATTTTAGAAAGTGTGAGTAATCACCGTGTGAGAAAGGAAAGCAAATAGTGATTTATAATTTGGGTCTAGTTTATTTATTGTCCTTCCAGTATAGCTTCTTAGAGAAAAGAATAGTTTGTTCCCATTAGATGAATATCAAGCAAACACAGCAGAAAACAGGCATGAATGAACATCAAGATCCTAACTGAGTTCAGATGTGAAAAGTATATACAGAGATGGTAGAAACAGGGACAGCACAAATGGAAAGGACACAGAGACATTGTTAACTCATGTAGCGATGGAGTGGGGAAGGCTGGAGCTGATGTTGTCACAGGAGGTGAAAGACAACACGACTCCTACTGTCAACCTAAGACCATTGTCTCCAACTGTCAACCTAAGACCACCATGGTCATTGTGCCATGTCCCAAAGTGCCATGTCCATGCTTTCTGCAACACCTCCACCACCTCCCTGGTCAATCTATTCCAATGCCTGACCACTTTTTCTGTAGAGAAATTTTTCCTAGTATCCAGCCTGAATCTCGCTTGGAAGAGTTTGAGGCCATTGCCTCTCATCCTGTCATTTGATACATACTCAACTCGCTCTCACCCAGAGCCCCTAGGCCCCTTTTTTTGCCTGTAGATATATTCTGTAGCCAGTTGTCCCCAGCATATGTGCATATAGGAGGTGGGTTTTTTTCTCTTTGCTGAACTCAGACTCATGTGATATATTCTTTCCTGGCTGAGTTCAGAATGCCTGGATCTCACCCAGTATCATGAAAGTCAAGGAGACAGAAAAAAAAAACCAAAACCTTGGGCAAAAATGCTATCAAATGTAGAGAAATAAGTAACACATCCTGAATGTTTATCATTAAATGACTAAACTTTGTTTACATCAAAAGGAGAAATCAGGGGTTTGTTTCAAGTTCATAGCACTCACATGGTTCACACAGATACTCCTTTTTTTCTACAGGATTGTTAAGACTCAGGAGCATCTGCAGGCTGGTTAAATTGCACCAGCATTTTTCTCAATTAGCAGATTAAATCATATTAAAATTTCTGGCAAACTGCCTTTATAATATTTTTGCTATCTTGGCTTTTCCCCTTTCTCCCTGTAAATGTTTTTTGGTGTGGAGCTATGTTGTTTTGTGCCAGCACACTAGTTCCCTCAGTCCTAAAATGCAGCCATATGTTGGCATTTATCCATCTCTAATTTTGTCAGAGTACTTCACTCTTCCTGGCACACATCTTTGCCAACAATTGACTTAAAAAAAAAAAAAACAACTGGAAATTTAAAAAAAAAAAAGAAAGTAAGAAAGAACAAAGAAAGGGGGAAAAAAAAAAAAAGGGAAAAACCCCAAACTTTCAGGAACAATCCCTCTCAGCAGTACCACTTGACTATGATCCTTGCCAGAGATAGTCTCTTCTGCCTGCAGATAACTACATGGGAAACCTGTTGGGTTTGTTGCTGGTGCCATCAATTTCAGGGCCCCAGCTGTGTTTTAAAGAACAGCAATTCAAGCCAGTCTTTTGTATTAAGCCAGTCAGAAAAAGCAGCACTGCTACACTTAAAATGGACCTGATTAAACCTCCAAACCGGTATGCAAAGCTGGAATGAAAAACAGTATTTGAGTTTGTGCAGAGGTTTAAAAAACTCACAATTACAGGTGCAGAAGTTTTTAAGGAATCACAATTACAGTAAAATATCTACTTTAAAAAGATCCAAGTGTGCTGTCCAAGTGAAATAATATTCACGAATTTCTGTCAAAGATAGAATAACTAGAACACCCTAAAGCTGGTCTCTGTCTTCTCTGGTATCTCGCTTCAGGCACTTACATTCACTGACAAGAAGCCTCCAAGGTCCTTATCTTCTCTACCCTAAAAAATTCTTCATCTCTCTCAGCTTCTCTTTGCATGGCAAACACTCCAACTTCTTCATCAGCTTCATAGCCTTTCAGTGAGTTCATTCCACACCTCTCTCATACTGTGGAACCCACACTCGGGCACAACCCTCTAGGTGAGTCTCACCAGTGTGGTTGCCCTGCCTAATACACCCTAGGATACCACCCTCACCATGATGGTGGTGAGGCATTGAAACAGGTTGTCCAGACAAGATGTGGAGGCTTCAAGCCTAAAAGTGTCCAAAGCCAGGTTGGATGAGGCTTTGTGCAATCTAGTATAGTAGGAGATGTCCCTGCCTATGGCATGGCACAGAACTAGATGATCTTGAAGGTCCTTTCCAATCCAAATAATTTATTGATTTTACGATGACACTGCTGGCCACCTTTGCCACAAGGCTACACTGTGAGCTCACACTGTCTACCATAGTCTCCAAGACCTTCTCTGCAAATTTCCACTCCACAGAGTTCCACAGAGGCTTCAAGGAGACCTTATAGTAGCCTTCCAGTATCTGAAGGGGGCCTACAGGAAGGCTAGGGAGGGACTATTGACAAAGTCTTGCAATAACAGGACAAGGGGCAATGGGTTTAAACTGGCAGAGGGAAGATTTAGACTGGATGTTAGGAGGAAGTTCTTTCCAGTGAGGGTGGTGAGGCACTGAAACAGGTTGCCCAGGGAGGTTGTGGATGCTCCATGCCTGGAGGTGCTCAAGGTCAGGTTGGACGAGGCCTTGAGTGACCTGTACTAGTGGGAGGTGTCTCTGCCTATGGCAGGGGGTTGGAACTAGATGATCCCTTCCAACCTTACCATTCTATGATTCTGTGAGAGTTATCCCCCAGCCTACCATGGGGCATCTTTTTGTTCCTCACATGAGTTACTTGAATTTTCTTCTGCTTCGTCGAGAAGTGAATTTCTTTACATTTGCATTTCTTCTCATTTTTTTTTTTAAGACACCTTTACAATGTCTGATAACTTGAAAAATTCACCTGAAGGCACTGACAGGTGTTTGAACTGTGGGTCTTGTATATGCCAAGAGTTTTTTTTAAACAGTTGTGTTATTCTGGAGCATCGATGTTTGGATATACATGACACTTAAGGCACATTTCATGCTAAGGTAAATAGCCTACATAATCTGAAGGAAAAAAAATAACAACAAATTAAAAAAAAAAAAATCAACCCCAGCTAAACTAATTGTGGCTGGTGAGAGGGATCAGAATTTAGTGTTTTGTAAAACCTCTAACTTCTCATTGTGACTTACCTACAAAAATGCTTTGATTATCAAAATTATGTTTGCGCCCCTGGGAGAATCTCCTGGGACTAGAAGAAAATGACTCCCTAGTGTGTTCTTGAGTACTTGAGGATTTAATTTTATATATTGCAGGACATATTTAAATGCAAATTACAGTATCTCAAGAATTTATTTTGGGAAAAATATCACAACACTTTAAGGAAGCTTCCTGTAAGTTACTTAAAATGTAGTTGCCTATCCATTTGTACTACTTTAGTAGTCCCCATCTTCTCCAGCAAAGAAGTTGACAAACACTACCTGTAGAAAAATAACCTTTTTTTGGTCACAACTCTAAAAATGTTCTAATACTGGAATATTATTTTCCTGTTACACTAAAGGGAAGGGTTTGACAAAAAAAAAACTGGGGAGCTGGATGAAGGCATTTGGCCCCAAGGAAGTCACAAATACAACCAGCCTGTATTTTAGAGAGTATTTCAAATTCCTACTTAATGTGTGAGATTTTCTAACACTGAGCTTTTCAACAGAGCTGAAGGAGGAATTCAATATTGTTCACACCTTAGCACAAATTAGTTAAATGACCTGTTAAAATATTTGCTGGGGTTCTTCTTCCTTTACTACTCTGTTGGAGGATTTTTTTGTGGAGTTTTTTGTTTAGTTGGTTAGGTTTTTTGTTTGGTTTTGGTTTTGTTTTTAGTGGGTTTTTTTTTTTAGGAATCTATATCTTAGAATAGAATCACAGAATTGTTTATTGTTGAAAAATATCTTTAAGATTCTTGAGTCCAACCATTATCTAACTCTCCAAGTCTGGTGCTAAACCAGGACCTTCAGCACCACATGTAGGTGACTTTCAAACACCTTCAGGGACGGGGAATCATCACCTGCCTGAGGAATACTTTCCAGTCTTTGAGAACTCTTCCAGTGAAGTTTCTTCTCATATCCAACCTAAACCTCCTCTGGTGCAACTTAAGGCTGTTTTGTCTTATCCTATCACTTGTCATTAAGAAGGAGATCAAGACTTGACTTTTTCCAGCCTCATTTCAGAGAGTTGTAGAGAACCAGAAGGTTTTCCCTCAGCTTCCATGTCTCCAGATTAAACAACCCCAGTTCCCTCAGCTGCTCCTCATCTGTGTGTTTATATCCAAATTAAAACACTAGTGCTACAATTTAGATAATGACATCACATAAAATACTACTCTGGTTTTCATTTGCACCAATCCTCAGTCAAGGACAAAAAAAGCAACTAGGAGAGATCTACAAGACATTTATGCTATGTTCCAATAAAAAAATGCATAAAAATAACAAATTAATGTTGCATGCTGAAATCCTTTAAATTAGCCTCAGTCACAAAAAAGTCTTGGTTTACACATTGCCGGTCCAGACTTAGTCATCTTGTAAACTTTGGAAAGACTTCAGGTTTCTTTGGAGAGATTCTGTTCCAGATTTAGTGGAAATGTGGTGTAGATTATGCACTTAAATTGTGTCTAGAGTTTAGGGTTTTTTTCTTTGTTGTTTTTTTTTAAAGTTATTTATTTTTTCTTTTTCTTTTCATTTTCTTTTTTTTCTTCCTTCCTTCTTCCTTCCTTCCTATTTATTTCTTCTTCTTTCTTTCTTCTTCCTTTCTTCTTCTTTCCTTTCTTTATCCTTCCTTCCTACTTATTTATTTCTTTCTTTTCTTTCTTTCTTCTTCCTTCCTTTGTTTCTCCTTCCTTTCTCCTTCCTTCCTTCCTTTCTTCCCTCCTTCCCTCCTTCCTTCCTTCCTTTGTTTCTCCTTCCTTTCTCCTTCCTTCCTTCCTTTCTTCCCTCCTTCCCTCCTTCCTTCCTTCCTTTGTTTCTCCTTCCTTTCTCCTTCCTTCCTTCCTTTCTTCCCTCCTTCCCTCCTTCCTTCCTTCCTTTGTTTCTCCTTCCTTTCTCCTTCCTTCCTTCCTTTCTTCCCTCCTTCCCTCCTTCCTTCCTTCCTTTGTTTCTCCTTCCTTTCTCCTTCCTTCCTTCCTTTCTTCCCTCCTTCCCTCCTTCCTTCCTTCCTTTGTTTCTCCTTCCTTTCTCCTTCCTTCCTTCCTTTCTTCCCTCCTTCCCTCCTTCCTTCCTTCCTTTGTTTCTCCTTCCTTTCTCCTTCCTTCCTTCCTTTCTTCCCTCCTTCCCTCCTTCCTTCCTTCCTTTGTTTCTCCTTCCTTTCTCCTTCCTTCCTTCCTTTCTTCCCTCCTTCCCTCCTTCCTTCCTTCCTTTGTTTCTCCTTCCTTTCTCCTTCCTTCCTTCCTTTCTTCCCTCCTTCCCTCCTTCCTTCCTTCCTTTGTTTCTCCTTCCTTTCTCCTTCCTTNCTTCCTTCCTTCCTTCCTTCCTTCCTGCCTGCCTTCCTTCCTGCCTGCCTGCCTTCCTTTCTTTCTTTCTTTCTCTTTATTCATTTATCTATTTATTTTTCTTTCTTTCTTTCTTTTATTTTTAATGACAGTGCTTTTGAGCTAAGAGTTTTGGACACTAGCTTCTCAGCAGATATGAAAAAAAACTTTAATTAATTCAGAAGCACTGATGATATCATATGTAGCAAAAATCTCCAGAAGCATGTGATTTATTATGTTCCCAGACAGTTCCTCTCAGTGGGTGTTTTATTACTTTCATATGTATTTTATCCAAACCTTGTTGATTGCAGATCAGACTCCTGGAGCATTTCAAGATACAGCTACTTTGAGTGTCTCTTTTCTCTCAGGAGTATTATTATCTTATAATAAACACACCTCTTGCAGTCCTCTTCTTACTAATACAAGAAGGGTTTTACATATGAAAGTAAATTGCTGTCTTCATTGAAAACTGCCAGATAGGGTTAGGATATTTCATGAGAGAGACATTGTCAAAGATTAATTTTAAACATTAATGCAGAAATCTGGGCTACCCACAATGCTTTTGGAGCCTGGGCACTTTTATTTTCTATTTTAAGGCTTCAGTCTGGAGATGAAAAACAACACTTTTTTTTTTCTTCTTTTCTACTGAGAGAAGATTGTGATTTGACATCTGCACAGCACATCAGTCTAACCTCAAAAGTCTTTCTATTAAATTCATAGCACACAGCCTTAGAATATTTGTATGTCATCTTAAAAGCTAATTTAATGAAAGAAAAGGGAGGATCACCCTATGTGCATCTACATTCTTTTCTGGCTATCAATATGGGGTTTTTTTGGGTTTTTGGGTTGTTTTTTTTTTTGTTATAAAATGTCTTGAAACATGTTTAATATAAATCTCTGGTTTGCAGTAAGTAAATAATGCAAGTAGAGTTAATCTGTTTCTCTGCTTTTCCTATTTTTTTTCCTTTTGAATACTGAGCCACTTCTTGAAAGTCAACGATTTCCTTATCTCAACATTTGCTCTTTTTTGATAATGTCCTCGTTTGAAATGAACTTGAGGAGGAGTTTCATTTAATAGACAACCCAAATCTCCCCTGGTGCAACTTGAGTCCATTTCTTCTACTATCACTTATTACTAGGGCAAAGAGACCAACATTCACTTCACTCCAACCTCCTTTCAGGGTGTTGCAAGGAGATCTCTTCTCAGACTCCTTTTATCCAGACTGAACAACCCCAGTTCCCTCACTCTGGTCCTCACCTGTTCTCCAGACACTTCACCAGTTTTATTGCCCTTCTCTGGACACACTCCAGCACTTGCATGCCTTTCTTGGAGTGAGGGATCCAAATGTGAATTCAGTACTCAAGGCGTGGCCACACCAGTGCTGAATCGAGGGGGATGATCCCTTTCCTGGTCCTGATGGTCCCACCATTCCCGATACAGGCCAGTATCCTGGTGCCTTTCTTGGCCCATGTTCAGCCAGCTGCTGATCAGTCCCCCAGGTCTTTCTCTGCTGGGCACTTTCCAGCCACTCTGTCCCAAGTGTGGAGCACTCATGGGGTTGTTGTGGCATAAGTGACCTTATTGAATTTCATGCAGTTGACCTCAACCCATCAATCCAGCTTGTCTATATTCCTCTGCAAAGCCTTCCTACCTTCAAGTAGATCAAGACTCCCTCCCCACTTAGTGTCATCTGCAGATGCAATGGAGGGGTATTAATTGATCGTGAGATGGTATTTTCACCACCCCTGACCACTAATTTAAATAATAACCCAGTTCTTTTGCAATGGTCATGGAAACATTCTACAGATGATAGCATAGGATCTAGACCATTCAAGAAATAATTAGTAGAAATATAAACATTCATTGAACTGGAAGAGAAGGTTGCTGCAGTTAGTGTACCGCTTGCAGTCAATACACTGCTTGCCCACTAGATGCACTCAAGGAACTCCTTTCTGCTTATGGTAGAAGGCAATTAGAGAATTACAAGAGGCTTTAAATATTTACTCACAAAATACCTCCCAACTTGTGAGGCTAGCTACAGCTTCAGACAGTACCCAAATGCTTTCAGAGGGTTCTGTTGGTGTCATCTTAGCCGCTGAGGCTTCTGGTTTTTCCCAGACTCCAGAAGGTGTTGGGAAAAAAAAA
>VWZE01004506.1:224381-248143 GCA_013396675.1 Eubucco bourcierii | reverse complement strand
TGTGGCTGCTCCCTCCCTGGAGGTGTTCAAGGCCAGGTTGGATGAGGCCTTGAGTGAGCTGTACTAGTGAGAGGTGTCCCTGCATGTGGCAGGGAGTTGGAACTAGATGATCCTTGAGGTGCCTTCCAACCTTACCATTCTATGATTCTATGATTTAGTATAAATAATTGTTAACCAAACCCAGCTAATCCTAATAAAAGAGCAAACAAAAAATGTAGCAGTAGAAAGAGATGATTGCAATTTCCCACCGTAGACTGCTAAAGCACTGCTGTCACTTCTTGCTGAACTGTTATGGGGAATATTGGCAGCACCTAAGTAAATAGATTTTATTTTCCTTTTTCTTTTCTTCTATTTTTTTTTTTTAAAGGTTTTATGGAAATAAATATTACATTCTTCAAAATTATTCAGTGTCTAGAAAAGTGATTCATGGGGAAAAAAATTACAGCAAGACTTCAATTTTGACAAAAGCTTTAAATTTCAATATCACTCCTTCACTTCTGTGACTTCCTTCTAATTTTTACCTTTCATTCTCTGCTCTGGTGTAAAAACTACACACTGAGCTGTCATAATAACTGCATTCATGTAAGAGTAGAAGGTGCAATTTGCTTTTGGAACAGAGGGTGCTAATGGAACTGGACATGGTGACAATCAATTGCAAATTGTAAAAAAAAAAAAACACAAAAGAAATTTTTAGAGCATTTATTAATAAAGTCCTTGTATATTGTGATTTAGTGCAGATCTCTTGTTTCAGTGATCATGTGGGAATTTATCTAAAGCTGTTTGCTAAATGCAAGACTAAACAAAAGATGACTTCTTAGGGTAAAATTACATGAAGTCCTAGCACCTCGGACTGGAAAATGTCCAGCTGGTCAAAATCAATCAGGTTGAAGAAGGAGTGGGGAACTAAAAAGGAAACATAGTGAAACATAGGTAGTTGTAGAGAGCCAGCAGGTCTCCGCTCAGCCTCCACTTCTTCAGACTAGATGGCCTCCCTTACCTCAGCCATCCCTCAGGAGACCTGTTCTCCAAGTTTCTCTTTACCTGCAAGACAAAACTTCCAGACAATCCTAGCATGGGTGGGGCATGAGGGTGTTTGGTTTGGAGGGGGTTTAGGGGGCATTGTTTGGTTGTTTTGTGGTTGGTTTGGTTGTTTTTTATTTGTTTCTTACCTTGCTTCAGTCAAGAAGTTTCTTCTAACATCCAACCTGAACCTCTCCTGGTCAACTCGAGACCATTTCTTCTCATCCTATCATTTATTACTAGGGAGAAGAGATGAACTCTCACGTTGCTGAAGCCTTGTTTTAGGGAGCCGAACAGAACAAGAAGGCTACTTGATGATGAGAAGATAAGAAACCCTAAATGTAGTTGTGAAATTTAACCAAGTGGCTATGCATAGAGCAGAAACAAACCAGATATCTGCCAAAAGACTGTTGGATATGTCAAGACACAGAGGAGATTAGGTATTTTCAGCTACAAACATCCACAGAATCCTTTGTGCAAGAACTTTTGTCCTTTCACTACTTGTTGGCTGGTATTCTCAATTGAATATCATCTTTCAGAAAAAAACAAAACAAAGCAAATAAACAAAAAAAAAACCCACTCATTTTAGGATTCATATATTTCTTAATGGAAAAGAACTATTACAGAGGAATCTATAAACTGAAGAAGGTCTTTTCCAACCCAAATGATTCTATGATTCTGTGAAATGGGTGCTTTAATGCTGTTACTAAAGCTGGCTCTAACGTCTGCCTTACCATGTTCTTCCAGATTACATCACCATTAGACCAACAGCAACTCGTTACCTGTTCACCTGGCCTGGGATTCATTGCTCTGCAGAGATGGGAGGAATTTCATTGAGGGGGTCAGACCTTGTAGGATTAATTTAAGTTTGCCCTGATGTGTTGGGCTTTCTCTCTGCATAAATAACAAACAAACAAACAAACAAACAAATGCTGCAGTGAAGAAAAGAGATTTGTGTGATTTATGTTAGGCTTCTTCCGTTAGTTGTAGATGCCGTGAAAGAAATGAAAGGTTAGTGAAAGATGACTGTTATAACAAGCCAGTGTGATCTGTATGCTACGCTGTTTTTTTCCCATGCACCTAATTTTATAATGCATTATGCCTTGTTCAAGTGACACTGTTTTCTCCTGATCCTCGCAATCATGATTCAGCCTCTTGGGAACAGAGATTCATTTATTGTGATTCTTTCCTCACAGGACTTTTGAATTGCTTGTGGCTTGCTCAGAATGCGCTAGCAGAGTTGTCACTGGTTGGAACAGGTATTGTGCTGGCTGTGCATTCTTTACATTGCTACCTACAGACTGATGGATTGATTTGAAAATGCCACAGGCAGTTTTAAAATCCCTTGCTGGGATTGGGTTTAGTGAGATCTGAGGCTGACTGAAACTTGTGCTGATGCCTATCAGTTCTCAAGCTCCACTACTATTTAGTGTTTCTAGTTGCGTGCCCAAAGTCAGCAGGCAATCACACTTCTGCTGCACTGGGCCATATGGTATGGAAGACAGTGTCCACTAAAATCCATCTAATTTGTTCCTATTTCTTTCCTGCAGGAGCCTAAAATCCTTTCCTCTAGCCAAATTGTTCCCCTTCCCCTATTTCCCACTACCCCCAGCATGGAGCAGCCTCTGAGAACTCAGCCGTGAAGTCCCCTGCTAGCTCCACTTTCAGATTCTTTCAGTGAGCCCATTTTGGACAGCATGACTTTTGCAGACCTTACTACTGGGTACAGAAAATGTCTTCTGCCACTCTTTTTCCTTGAGTGTCTGTGTGCTGTTTCAGGAGGGGTGGGAAATTTCAGATTTCACCTCGTGTGAGTGCTGCTGGCAGCAATAAAATGTGGTTTAGGATGATCTGGTGGCCACACTTTTATTACCCCTATTTGCTTTTAATAGTTGATGCTTAAGCATGTCATATCTTGGTATGGCTTTATTACTCTGTATATGTGTCCGTAAATGCACTTGTAATAATGTGCAACTGCTATTGCTAGGCAAAAACAAATGCTAGGAATACAATTAATAACCACAGTTGGTATCAAGGATCCGCAATATCATCCCACATTATCACTTCTGTATTAACAGGACTTTTTACCACGTACCCTATGTTCCTATAATATAATTTTCTCGCAGAAGAAGCTTGCTGGAGGTCTGTGGTGACTGTCATGGGATGTACCTTTTCAGAGCACCTGTATGCTTGTTTTTTGAGCTCAAGCTAGGTTTCTCTAAGGACTTGACAGAATCTGAGCTAATGGCTTTGCCTCTAAGCCTTCATCTGTGAAGGCACTTCTTTTCTGAACCTGACCTCGGGCCAGGCAGGGGTTCTTGGTCAGAATCAAAGCCCTTTGATTAACATGGAAGAAACCAGCAGGGGTGTTGTGAAGGGTCGTTCCCACCTCCCCTTTGTCAGCTGCCACCACATGCTATATGTCCCTTCTCCCCCTCTCTAAGTGTGACCTACTGGAAGGTCTCTGCCAGAGTAAATTATTCTTTACTTAGTTTTCTCTTTCAGCGTGTTGTCTGCTGCTGTTACCAAGGAAAAAGAATTTCGGTTCTAGCAAATCTAACCTACTTTGAATACCCAGGGATTTTTACTGACTGAGAATAAACAAACAAATCAGCAAAACCTGCCATTTTTTAGTTATTGCCTTTAAGAAAAGGCCACTGACATTAATTTTATAAACATAGCAGGATAAAATATTAGCTTATCTACTCTATACATTATGAAAGGTTTCATAAATTCAAATTCCTGGTAGATAGAATTCATGGTGCTGCATTATTTGAGTCTCCAGAGGATGCCAGAGGCAGGACTTAGTCATTTCAACATGTATGAAGGTCAAAGCAAATTCATGGGAATAGATAAAATGGTCACAAGTCGCACTAGGGAAGATTTAGGTTGGACATCAGGAAAGATTTCTTTCCTGTAAGAGTGGTCAGGCATTGAAACAAGCTGGTGGAATCACCATCCCTGTAGGTGGTAAAAAATATGTAGACATGGTACTTCGGGACATGGGACATAGCGAGCATGATGGTGTTGGGTTGACAGTTGGGCTTGGTGATCTTAGAGGTCTTTTCCAGCCTTAATGGTTCTATGAAAACACCTATACCACCAGGCAATTGAAAGGGAAATACAACCACCAGGTCCAATATCGTACAAGTGGTACTGAGAACGAGCAGGCAACATCACCAAACCCTACTTTGTTCCTCTCAGATAGAAAAGAGCTGACAGAGGTTATTCTATTTCATGTTGCAACACTCACATTTCTCACAGGTAATGAGGAGAACAGCTTCAATTTAGGCTCCTTTTTTTTATGCATTTATGAAGTTTCAGCACAGCCAGAGTGAAAGCAGTCGTTAGACTCTTAACAGTACTTCAGCGTTCGTTCAGCTTTGAGTGTGCAGTGAAGTGACACTGTAAAAACAGAAGATACCCACAATTTCTTTTGCTGGCTGGCTTTTTCTGCTCATCATCCACTGCCTTGCAGAGAAAAATTATGCACAAGCTGACATAAAGGGAAGGAATCTAAGATAATCTTGAAATATATCCAAGAAGAAGAAAAGTCATGGCCTAGTGTCTGCTATTTGTCTACATCCCCTTGTAGATAATTAACAGGCTGCTCCAGAGGATAATTTGTCTCATCCTACAGGGATGAATCAGCCCAGGGACCTCATGGCTTTCTCCAGCCACTGTAGATTGAACTCTCTTCCTATGAGTGGAGATAGTTCACCCTTTACTGTGGGGTCTACATAGGTAGATGAAAGGACAGTAAAATTGCTTTTAAATTAAGATACTGGCATACCAAAGTGCCTAATGAAGCCACTATAGCTCAGCCCTGATGTGAACAGCAAACAAATCTCACAAAGTTATGCTCTTCCATACTGACAGGATTATTTACAAGGTCCTGCAACGACAGGACAAGGGGCAATGGGTTTAAACTGAAAGAGGGGAGATTTAGACTGGATGTTAGGAGGAAGTTCTTTCCAGTGAGGGTGGTGAGGCACTGGAACAGGTTGCCCAGGGAGGTTGTGGATACTCCCTCCCTGGAGGTGTTCAAGGTCAGATTGGATGAGGCCTTGAGTGAGCTGTACTAGTGGGAGGTGTCCCTGCCTATGGCAGGGGGTTGGAACTAGATGATCCTTGAGGTCCCTTCCAACCTTACCATTCTATGGTTCTATGATTCTATGACAGTTTGAATACCAAGGATGAAAATACTAAGAAATTCAAAACAATGTACAGTAATTAGTCCACAAACTAAGAAAAAAGGCAAATATGCCATTATTTGTTATATCAAAGGACAAAATAATCTTATTCATCAAAGAGCAGAGACAGTTCTTGAAAGTTCTTGTCTGAACTAACAGGCAATGGTTTTGAACTAACAACAGTTCCTGATAGTCTGTACTTTAAAAAAGAAAGTTGCTAAAGTGTGACTTTATTTGTTAATGTAGTTACTGAATAAAGGGAACCTTTCTGTTCAATTTCTCAGCCTTTCTCTGCCAGTACACTCAGGCCTGACAGCAGCACCACACACACAGACCAAAACCAGAGTCCTCTGCACTTCTCTGGGTTGATCTTTACAGCTGCCATTGAAATTCCACTTACACACGAGACCGCAATTACTGCAGCCTTGCCACAGCTCAGGCGACTCGGAGGGTACAGTTTGGAATCACTCTGTCACATGCCAAGCGGCAGGCAGTAAATCTCTAACAACATAAATTAGTCACTTACTGAAATCGGGAGTAATGATTCATCGTGTCAGGGAATAGCTGGCAAAATTACCCATCGCTGGGACTGCTCTGCCTTACTCACAAACACTACAATAATTCCAGCACATGCTCCATCATCTTACTTAGCTGAAGGCATAATCCTTATGAACTAGAAGGCTGCAGAATATTTGTAAAGCTTATCTTGATCCTGTCAAGAGAAACAAAGTTGTAGTCAGGCAAGGGTCAGGTTCTTCTCTCAGACAACCAGTCACGGGAACAGAGGGCATGGTCTGAAGTTGTGCCAGGGGAGGTTTAGGTTGGGTATTGGGAAGCACTTCCTAACAGAAAGGCTGGTTAGGCACTGGAGTGGACTGCCCAGGTAGGTGGTGGAATCACCATCCCTGGAGATCTTTAAGAAAAGATTGGATGTGGCACTTGGTGGCATGGTTTAGCTGATGTCATGGTGTTAGGTTACAGGCTGGACTCAATGATCTCAGAGGTCTTTTCCAGCCTCAATGATTCTGTGAATCTGTAAAGGCCCTTGCCAGTGTACTCCAGTAGAAATAAAATTCACATTTTATTCATGATATGGGGTATGCATAGAATCATTAAATGATTTGGGTTGGAAGGGACCTTAAAGATCATCTAGTTCCAATCTCCCTGTCATGGGCAGGGACACTCTCTACTAGATCAGCTAGCTTGAGACCTCATCCAGTCTGGTTGTGAACACCTCCATGGAGCCTAGAATGGTTTGAGTTACAACAGACCTTAAAGATTATTTAGTGCCAACCTCCTGCCATAGACAGAGATACCTCCCACTAGACCACCTTGCTCAATAAACCATTCGTAGAATCATAGAATCATAGAATGTTAAGGTTGGAAGTGATCTCAAAGATCATCTAGTTCCAACCCCTTGCCATAGGCAGGGACACCTCCCACTAGTACAGGTTACTCAAGGCCTCATCCAACCTGGCCTTGAACACCTCCAGGAAGGGGGCAACCGATGTGTGCCAGTGTCTCACCACCCTCACTGTAAAAAATGTCTTTCTAATATCCATTTTAAATGGATATTAGAAAGGTCAATCAAATAATTAAAATTCCAATCAAAAAATTATTTACAATAATGATTTTCTTTTGGTGAAATAAAAATCATTCACAAAGCTGTAATTCTTAGTGACTTTTTTTTTTTTTTTTACATTTTTTTCCTCCTATGATATACTGTTGTATTTTATGGTCACAATATTCTTTAATTGAATTTTTGATTCCTCATTCATAAAATTTTGCACAACTTTTTAATACCTACGAGTTTGCAGAGAGATTTGCAGTACATAACCATAAAATATCCTGCTGTGAAGGGTATGACATGTATTGGTGTGGTTTTGAATGTGATGAAGCTAAACCAATCTCAGCTGTAAAAACTGTTCCATTAGGGGAAAGCCCAACTTTGTAAGTATCCATCCAGCAAAGCCAACCTTTTTAACTTCCACATCTTGCAGGGAAAAAAAAAATATATATATATTGATTATTATGTGCATTTCTTTTAGCTGTGCTGCTCCTGCCAAGATTGGAACTGCATCTCCAGATGCTGAAGGGACTGAAGTGGAAAGAGGTCACTCATTTAAAGTAGGAAATGACCTGCAGTTCAGTCCATGTTTTGGAATAACCCCAGCCCAATCCTGCCTTCTTCTCACATGCAAGGTGTGAACAAAATCATAATCCCAAACACAGTTCCAGTCTCTGCAACTTGTCTTTGAGGAGACCTTGTAGCAGCCTTCCAGTGTCTGAAGGGGACCTACAGGAGGTCTGGGGAGAGACTATTTACAAAGTTTTGCAATGACAGGACAAGGGGCAATGGGTTTAAACTGGCAGAGGGGAGATTTAGACTGGATGTTAGGAGGAAGTTCTTTACAGTGAGGGTGGTGAGACACTGGCACAGGTTGCCCAGGGAGGTTGTGGCTGCTCCCTCCCTGGAGGGGTTCAAGGCCAGGTTGGAGGAGGCCTTGAGTGACCTGTACTAGTGGGAGGTGTCCCTGCCTATGGCAGGGGGTTGGAACAGGATTATCTTTGAGGTTCCTTCCAATCTTACCATTCTATGATTCTATGTTACCTGGACCCCTGTGTTAAGGTGTTACTTGGGTTTCAGCTCGTGCACATTACCTGGCAGTCAGAAGTAGTCAGTAAATATTTGGTAAGCAGTACCTTTTTTTTATTCCCCCATGACCGAGATTTCTAACTGCAGTTCTTCTCCTCCTCAATAACCGAATATATCTAATTGCTCTTTCCTTTAACTTTAATGCTAGGTTTCAAACTGGTGGATGTACAGGAAAGCACCATTACAGGCATTATTCTAGTACTGCTTTCCCTCCTGTACATTGATTTGAACTCAAGCAATAAAGTTAAATGGGAAAGGCACTGTACTAGATTTTCAATTACAGCAGAGGCAGGGAGCCACAATTATCCCTTTCATTACTGAAATACTTCTCATAGCTACACAGGCAGAATTCCTGCTGCTGCTGCTTCTGCTATTCCTGTTGCTGTTACTGCTGATCTTAAATTGAAGTGCTCTTGAAAAGAGATGAGGTTATGGGTCACTAAATAGAAGTTAAAAGTGTGAAAAATGTATATTAAGTAAAAAAAAAAAAACAAACCACACAAAACAAAAAAGAAACATTCCAACATTTTCCCATGTCTCTGTTACAAAGATATGATGTTTTTTCAGATCTGAAATAAATTAATAATAGTAGTAACTGTGCCACTAGGTTGTCAGTGCACATGAAGCATGTGTCTATCTTTCAACAGTACTTATACACAGGAAGATTTTCTACCAAGAATCCACTCAGTGAACAACTGAGTGCATTCCATCTTTTCTGCCCCAGACTTTTACTGTGTTACAAATCACCAAGGAAAAAAATAAAATCCTTTTTTTATTGTTCTGAACGTCTTTACATGAAGGATATCACACCTCAGGTGCGGTTCTTTATTTCATCTATCTCCTTCACTTCAGTTTGGAAGGGAATAGCCTTTCTACCAAGCATGTCAAACTAACTGACCAATTCAAGAGAGGAACTGCACATCACAAGTATTTGCAGTTTGGAAGAGTTTACCTTAGTCTCTTGTGAGGAAGTCCAGCAGTTCAGACCTTGTCTACCAGCCTCCTGTGTGGTTCAGAATGGGCTCCTCTGCTAGAATTAAGGTGAAAATTAGGAAGAAAGGGTCCTGTGTCATTTTCTCTTCAGAAGAAAATCCTGGGCTATCCTATTAACACTGATAAAGAGAGGGCTTCGAGGATACCTTGTAGTAGCCTCCCGCTATCTGAAGGAGGCCTACAGGAAAGATGGAGAGGAACTATTTACAAGGTCTTGTAATGACAGGATGAGGAGTAATGGGTTTAAACTGGCAGAGGGGAGATTTAAACTGGATGTTAGGAAGAAGCTCTTTACAGTGAGGATGGTGAAACACTAGAACAGGTTGCCCAGCTTTTAACTGGATGCTAGGAGGAAGTTGTTGGCAGTGAGGGTGGTGAGGCACTGGCACAGGTTGCCCAGGGAGGTTGTGGCTGCTCCCTCCCTGGAGGTGTTCAAGGCCAGATTGGATGAGGTCTTGAGTGAGCTGTACTAGTGGGAGGTGTCCCTGACTATGGCAGGGGGTTGGAACTAGATGATTTCTGAGGTCCCTTCCAACCTAAACCATTCTATGATTCTATGATTTGATGATTCTGTGATTCTGTGATTCTATGATTCTATGAAAAGAGGATTATTAAAACAATAAATGTCAAGATTCTGTTTCAGACTGAGAAAAATGTCAGGAAGCACATGAGGTTTATATAAAAGCCAAGAAAAACTGTCTAAGCACAGCAGACAATAGATTACCTAAGACAAAAAGATCCATACATGTACCTTAGAAGTAAAACAGATAAAATACTTTCAGCAAACTGGACATAATAGACCCTGCCACATAGCAAGACCAAACATCATCACAGAATCATAAAATCGTTTCAGTTGGAAAAGACCTCTGAGATCATTGAATCCAACCAACAACATAACACCACCATGGACATTAAACCATGTCTGGACATTAAATCATGTCTCAAAATGCTTCCTATAGGCAATATCTTTTCTGAACTCCATTAACCATCAGAAAATCTTAAGGATTGGATAGTGCTTTCTTCATGACTGAGATTTTCAGCAAGTCTTAGAATCATAGAATCATAGAATCATAGAATCATAGAATGGTAAGGTTGGAAGGGACCTCAAGGATCATCTAGTTCCAACCCCCTGCCATAGGCAGGGACACCTCCCACTAGTACAGGTTACTCAAGGCCTCAAGTCTTCTGGATGATTGCAGTTCTGTCATGATATATCAACCTCCAACACACTCCTTGCAGCATACCTTTAGCCTGTGTGTTAACAGCCCAGTGCTCTGAGTTGTTAGGTGAAGATAGAATGAGGGGGAATGGCCTGAAATTGCGCCAGAGGAGGTTTAGAGGGGATATCAGGAAAACTTTCTTCACTGAAGAGTATTCAGACATTGGAACAGGCTGCCCAGGAAGTTGGTTGATTCCCCATCCCTGGAGGAGTTTCAAAGCCAGAGACGTGATGCTGAGGGACATGATTTAGCACCAGCCTTGGTAGAGCTAGATACTGTTTGGACTTGATGATCTTGAAGTTCTCTTTTAACTCAAACAGCTCTGTGATCCTGTGATTAGAGGACTCAGACTCACACCAACACACCATGTGTGAACACATGGTTATGTGAACACACATGGCTATGTGAACACACCAAATTTTACTCTTACTAGCCTAATTAAAATTATCAGATACACTTCTTTTTTTTTTTCTTTTCCCCAGGGGACTAGAATGACAGTGTCCTTCTAATGGCAGTTCCATAGCAGCAACTATTGCTTTGGGTAGCGTATGAGCCTTTTCTGACTTGCAGCAGTTGGACATATTGACACCTTAGAAACTCTCATCTCTGTCTCTGAGGAGAACAGTCTTTCTTACTTGTAAAACCTTTCTTGATATCCTGGTAATTTACACTCTTGCTGAACTCCTACTCTGCAGAGGAGTGCAAGATAAACTTTCTGTCTCTGCATGATAGTGTCTAATCCCAACATTTTCTGCAGCAAAATAAGTAGCAGTTATCACAGACAGAAGGAGAAGAGCGTTCAGAGCAACCACAAAGTGCAGCTTTGCTGCTTGGGCAGGTCCTGTTACAATGCCTACCCATGGAAAAGAATCCTTCTGTGCAACTGAAATAACTGCATAATCATATTCTGTACAGGTTTTACAGCAAATTAAAAATTGGATTTCTATTCTATTCTGTTCTCTAACTCAAATCCCACTCAGTGCTGTCAAATTTCAGCTTTAAGTACAGTCACTATTAAGTATCATTTGTTCTTTCTTCCTTTATTTATTTTTTCCCCCCCTCTCTTGAGAGAGCGAGAAACATTAACATCTTCCTCTGGAAAGATTTACTTTATTGTTTTTGTGGCTGTACATCTAATACTGCTTTCTGTATCTCAAAAAAGGTTGTTCTGGAGATAGAATAAGCACAGAGGGCAAGTGACATGATGAAGGACACCTCACCTGCTTAATCAGAGAAACACAAAGAGCTGTGTAACATTCAGCTTACAGAGAAAAAGAATGAGGTGTTATCATAGTTTGAAATTCATTAATGGAGTGGGTAAGATGAACATGGAACTGCTAGTCCACTCATTCTCCAACCCTAGAATTAGTGGACACCTATTGAGACAACAAAGAGATCAGTTTAAAACAGGCTAAACCATCTATTTCTGTGCACAGTGGGCAGAAAATTTCCAGAATCGTTTTCTACAGGAGATTGTGGAGCAAGATGGAATCAACTGCTTCAAAAAAAGGGATTAGGCAATTCACAAATGATTCATAAATTATAGGCTTGTGAACTAGATGCTGAGGTGAACAGTCAGCATCATTAATCCTATGGCTGTGGAGATGTAGGAGGAAAACAAGTATCAGAGACTGGCAAGACTTGTGCCTTTCCTAAGCATTATGTCTTACTGTCACTGAGCTTGTTGGACTATTTGATCTGATCCAGAAAAACATTTCTTACATTCTTATTGGGCATGAAAGGGTAAGGCTTACTCTTAGTCTTGCTAAAGAGGTCAATTTCAAGATCTGCTTAAATACTTTTTCTGACATTTATCCCCAGAACAAGCAACACCACTCAAAACTAAGGACACTAGCAATCAGCTGGGAATCATGAGTGTTTCTAACTTGTGCAGCGATTTGCTAAGTGAACTCATGATGAACATTTGGAGATAAATATTCCAGCACCAGCCACTTGGTATTCAAGTCTTCCTTGGAACAACCCAGGAAAAAGATGTCAAGAATTGTAAGAAATATGGTTGTATTTTATTCATTACTGAAGCATTCACTTCTGCACTTCATCTTCTTTAGTATGTTCCACGCATTTAAGAGTTGAAATAACCTCCATGAACGGATTTCTTTCAACGCTCAGGGCAAGCCAGAGATCCAAAGACGAGGAGAGCAGTAAAGTGGGTATATTAACATACTTTTCTTCTAACCAAAAAAATCATAGAATCATAGAATGGTAAGGTTGGAAGGGACCTCAAGGATCATCTAGTTCCAACCCCCTGCCATAGGCAGGGGCACCTCCCACTAGTACAGCTCACTCAAAACCTCATCCAACCTGGCCTTGAACACCTCCAGGGGGGGAGCAGCCACAACCTAAATGAAATCCACGACCTAAAAGAAATGAAAACAAGTATATTAGACTGCAGATTAGAGAATACTGCAAGTTGCTATGCATTACACAGAATCACAGAATGCCAGGTTGGAAGGGACCTGAAAGATCATCTGGTCCAATCTGCCAAGGTCCTCCATTTTCCTCCCTCATTTTGTATGCTTAGAATATTTACTGAGTTGATTTAGTATTTATATACTAAACACAAATGGAAATGGAAAAATAAGACTATCATTGTATTGTTGCTTTCATGAATAACAATTAAGGTTTAAAAAAAAAATCATAAGAATGCATAAGGTTGTAAGGGACCCTCAAATGTCATCTTGTCCAATCCCTCTGCAGTCAGCAGAGAGACCTCCAACTAGACCAGGCTGCCCAGGATCACATCAAGTCTGATCAAGAGTGTCTCCAAGGATGGGGACCTCAACCACATCTTTGGGCAACCTGTTGCAGTATTTCACCATTCCCATTTTAAAGAACTTCTTCCTTACATCAAACTTAAATTTACCCAGTCCAGTTGCCCTAATCCTGTCACTACAAACCCTTCTAGACAGTCCTTCCCCAACCTTCCTGTAGATCCCCTTCTGAACTAAAACAACTCCCTAAAATCAAATCCTTTCCAAATAAATCCCTTCTCCTTCACCATATCTAGTCTGCTGTTCTTCTCTCTCTCGTCTTCTGAAGATCTTAAGCAGAGTGTCTGGCCCCACCCTCCATTTTCAACACCACTGATCTCTTTCAACACATGCCGACTTTACTTTCCATCTCCCTAATTACTTATTGTCTCCTTTGCCTCTCCTCCAGCATAACCCAAGTTTTCCCACCTCTATAGTTCTTACCTACCCACATTGAGTCACTTCAGAGCTGGAGAAATATGCAAATGAGTCTTTGCACCAGCTGCCTCTTATCAGCTTAGCCAAAGTGAGGCTGAATGCCAGGAAAACAAGAAACAGGAGGCAGGCAGGATAAAAGACTGGAAGTATGGGCAGCATACTAAACATCTGCAGCCAAGAATGAAAAGAGAATCTACTCCTGGCCACACTACCTTCATTTTTCTTATCCTATTTTCCCATACTTGTATGGGTTTTTTAATTCCCATCCAATGAAAGGTGACAAGCCAAGAATTGATGCTGCTCTGTAAGACTGCAGGATCCAAGTGACTCAGTGGGGCGGGGTTTGCCTTAATGTTATTTTTTTTATTTTTTTATTTTTTTAAATTTGGTCTTTCCTTTTACCATCCATAGATCAGGAGTGAAAATATTATAAGTTGTGATGAAAGGCAATGAGAAACCTTGCTATATTTCTCAGGAGAAAAACCAACAGCCCATGCTTGCAGGAGAGGAGTTCAAGCACCTTTGGCCCAAAGCAATGATATAACAATCTTTCTACCTTTCTTATGCCTCTTCTGTGCTAGAATGTAGAAACAGAGATGCTTGTGGAAGAACTGGTTCTTGCAAGCAGAATCTGTTCTCAATTTTGAACAAATTTAACCTGGGTAAAATTTAACTTTGAGTGAAACTCAGTTTGTCTACCTGCTGACCTCCAATGTCTGTAATTCAGATGGAAAGAGGGGGAAAAAAATCCTGGAAACTTAGGCTCTTTCTGTGTTTCATAGGAGAACCAATAGGACACAATTCACCATAAGGGTGGTGAGACGTTGGAACAGGTTGTCTACACAAGCTGTGGAGGCTTCAATCCTGGAAGTGTTCAGAATGAGATTGGAGAAACCACGAGCAACTGGTCTACTAGAAGGTTTCCCTGCCCATGACAGGGTGCTGGAGTTAGATGATCTTTAATGCCTCTTCCAACCCAAACCATTTTATGATTTTTTGAGGGATCCACTCTTGGAGTCAACAATTTACATCAAACACTTTATTATATGACATTTCTCTAGGCCTCTTCCATTTCCCTGTACAGAACTCCTAACACTGATAGTGGGTCATGACTCACAGCATTCAACTCTTTGCATGGAAAAGGTAAAACTTCTGCTGCAGTCTCATGTCTATACACACCAGGTTTGTAGCTGTAGGAGATACATGGAATATTCATTTCTGCAAAGAGGAGCAGAAGCTATTAAGTTTTTATATTTATAAGAACACGTTTTAAAGCATAACTCAACTTACTTTTGATTTCATAAAATATAATTTAAATAAACAGGGGTTATGTGGTAGGAGTTGATGATCCTTGAAGATCTTTTCCAGCTGACACAATTCTATGTGAACTAATTTCTTTCAAGAGTGTACTAGGAAACAGAAAATGGATCTACTATGCAGAATCAAATACAAGCAAGATCATTAGGGAAAGCAATGCAAGAGGTGATCCCAACAGTTTCAACTGACTTCTGCTGCCTGTGTTCATCCTCAGTTATGAGACTCACAGAAGCACAGAATTGTTTCAGTGGGAAAAGACTTCTAAGGCTGCCAGCCAAATGCCACCATGCTCACTAAACCATGGCACAAAGTGCTGTATCCACATGTTTTTTGAACACCTCCAGGGATGGTGATTCCATCACCTCCCTGACTACTCTTGCAAGGAAGAATTTTTTCCTAATATCCAATAATTTTTCCTAATATCTAATTTTTTTTCCTAATATCCAACAGAAAACATCTTGGCTATTTCACAAGACAGGTAAAAGGCTGAGCTCAGTGGTGCCTTGTTGATGTGCAGGAACTCTCAGCACTGCTGACAGGGATAAATGCTCTGCTTGGGAAATGGTAGAGCATGCAGACCTGTATTGTCATCCAAATCACCAACAGATCATCCCTTAACCAGGAAGTATGCCCACCTCCTTCTAAATATAAACACCACCTTTGATCAAAAATGGAAATGTAGAGACTATTTTGATGTCAGTCTTTCCTTTGCCATATAGAGCCTGTAGTAAACAACGCTATAAAGAACAACAGATAGACTTTACAGGATCTCATTGTCTGTAATTTAAAGTGCAGCATCTAGAAGTCTAGAAAACTGGACCAAAAAATGTTGATGTTGTTATTTGCTGAAAGAGTATTTGTTCTCTTCCAAAAATTAACATATTTTATATCTCCTGTTTATTAAATCAAAAACACAGTGTGTCTGAAAATTTAATGGGGTGACTCAAATTTTTTCCCTCCTTGGTAATGATTCATCATAAGGATCTAATAGAGCACAACTCTGATCTTTCCCAAGAGAGTCCTCACTTTTTGCACCAGCAGTTATCAGTGACTGAACATCTCAGTCAAGGAAGGGTGCAGGAGGTGGTGTTTAGGAATAACAGGATTTGTGCCATCTGTGGCAGCTGGAGTTCATATGTCACTTTCATAAGATGTGGCACAAAGCTTTAAGAAGAGTACAATTAGGGCAAAAGAACACCTGTGTCCCCGCTGCTTCCAGGGACACAAAATGTTCATGGAACCAAAGAATGGATGTGTGGATGTCCAGCTTGTCTAGATGATCTCTGATCTGACTCTCCTCAAACAAGGGAAAGTCTGTCTCTCTCCAGACTGTCCCTTTACCTCTTTTCCTGGGATTTCTGAGGCCCAGCCTTAGCAGTAATGACTGAACCAAAGAAGGCATTCTGTAGCTGCAGCTTTTCTCTATCCCACATCATCAGAGTATCCACATCATTTAGGTGGTATCTTTTCTGTGCTCTTTCTTTTACTATTGATAATAGAATCATAGAATGGTAAGGTTGGAAGGGACCTCAAGGTTCATCTAGTTCCAACCCCCTGCCGTAGGCAGGGACACCTCCCAGTAGTACAGGTTACTCAAGGCCTCGTCCAACCTGGCCTTGAACACTTCCAGGAAGGAAGCAGCCACAACTTCCCTGGGCAACCTGTTCACACATTATTTTTAAGACCTACATGGATGGTGACTCCATTACCACCACCCCGGGTAGCCTCTTCCAATGCCTTAACCACCCTTTCAGCAAAGACATTTTTCCTAATATCCAACCTAAAGTTCTCTTGATGCAGCTTCAGGCCAGGACTCTTGATCAGGACTCTTACTCTAATCATGTTGATGAAAACTGCATAATAAAAAGTTCCAAGAAAAGTATGCTTTTATAAAAAAATCTTGCTTTTCTTGAACTTTTCCTTCATTATCTGAGTACATTCTGACTTGTGCTAACCACTCATGGCTGTGAATTCTGCAAACGACCTGGCAAACAGAAAGCTGACCCTAACAGCTTGAAGAAAGCACGACAACACTGCTCTTTCTAAATCTGAATCCTAAGACAGCTATTTGAAAGCTGCATATGGATATTTCAAACATGGATCTAATCCATTCTTCTGAACCTTTTAGCCACCAGCTTCAGAAGAAAAAAAAAAAAAAAAAAAAAAAGTCAACCTTGTAATGTTTCCGTGTTAGAAGTACACAAAAGGCATTTTGACTTTGGCTTAGATTAAAGCATGTCAGCAGCAGCCTCTGTCTCTCATGGGACCACTCTTGTGCAGTGTGGGAGAAAGACAAGCTTTGCTGTCAGGTTTTTACAGACTAACACTGATGCAAAAGTACTCTCAGAAATGGTTTTAATAATATATCAAACCTGAACCACTTTGTCCCTCCTGGAGGCCTTTTTTCTTAAACTAATAATTACTGTAATGATGCGATGCTGGCATGCTTAGAACTGGCAAGGAAACAGCTGTCTGTCATTAAAACCCCCTTGTTTCTCAAAGTTGAATATTTTATTGATTAATAGGGGGGAAAATTTATTAAAAACTCCACAGTAGTATTTGTAAATTTCATAGCACTGGAAGGAAAGCAAGGTTTGGGTAACCAATAAACTTTCAAAGTTTTCACTGCAGATAAATGTATGCCGACTAGAATCATTAAAGTTGGAAGAGGCCTTTAAGATCATCAAGCTGGAGAGCAGCCAAACAGAAAGGGATCTGGGGGATGCTGATTGACACCTGCCTAAACGTGAGCCAGCAGTGTGCCCAGGTGGCCAAGAAGGCCAATGGCATCCTGGCCTGCATCAACAATAGTGTGGCCAGCAGGAGCAGGGAGGTCATTCTCCCCCTGGACTCTGCACTGGTTAGGCCACACCTTGAGTACTGTGTCCAGTTCTGGGCCCCTCTATTGAAGAAGGACATTGAGGTGCTTGAGTGTGTCCAGAGAAGGGCAATGAGGCTGGGGAGAGGCCTCGAGCACAGCCCTATGGAGAGAGGCTGAGGGAGCTGGGATTGGTTAGCCTGGAGAAGAGGAGGCTCAGGGGAGACCTTCTTGCTGTCTACAACTACCTGAAGGGTGGTTGTAGCCAGGAGGAGGTTACCTTCTTCTCTCGGGCAACCAGTGACAGAACAAGAGGACAACAGTCTCAAGCTGCACCAGGGGAAGTTTAGGCTGGAGGTGAGGAGAAAGTTCTTCACTGAGAGAGTCATTGACTGCTGGAATGGGCTGTCCAGGGAGGTGGTGGAGTCACCGTCCCTGGAGGTGTTCAAGGCAGGTTTGGACGTGGCACTTGGTGCCATGGTCTAGTCTTGAGGGCTGTGGTAATGGGTTGGACTGGATGATGTTTGAGGTCTCTTCCAACCTTGGTGATACTGTGATACTGTGAAGTCCAACCATCAAACCAACAGCTCCATGACTACTAAACCATGTCCTCAAGAACCACATATAGCCATCTTTTAAACACTCCACCACTCCCCTGGGCAACCTCCTATGTCTCTGCTGTTCATAATTCAGATGTGAAATGAGAACATGGATTCCCCACCTCAACATCTTCACCATTTTGTGTCATCTCTGATTGGTTTCCTTTTTCTGGAGAAGAAACAATTCCATCCTGATATGGGTATTCCTCCAGTTGTGTTTAGCTGCAATATGGACATTTATAGTTAGGAGATTGAATTGGAAATGTGTCAGCTGGTGTGGACAGCATTCACAGGGGCAATAACTGGTTTGAAGTTCCATTTTGTGAGCAAAAACAGATGATACATGGTTTTGATATGCACTGCACAGAACTTAATAAGCTGACAAATGAAGAAGGGATACAGCTGCATTCACTAATGATTCTGCTGCTCTAACGTCAGATGAAGACACTGTTGGAAGGCTGTAGCTTGTATGTTTCATTTCTGTGTCACTGTGAACTGTTACTTCAGCACTTAGCAGATGTGATCTGCATCTGCTGCCTCTACAGGTGTACAGCTTTCTACTAGTTTTGGTGCTTTGCTCCTCTGTCCCTTTGGGGTTTTTTTTTACATCTTTCCTATAAGAATTTACAAAAGAATGGTGGAGACCACTCTCAGTTTCTGGATTAGGGATTTAGGCTGGATATTAGGAAATATTTCTTCACTGAAAGGGTTCTCAAATAGTGGAATAGTAGAGACACCATCCCTGGAGGTGTTTAAACAGCTTGTGGACCTGGTGCTTATGGACGTGGTTAGTGGTGGTATTGCAGTGCTGGGTTCAAGACTGGACCAGATGATCTCGAAGGTCTCTTCTAACCAAAGATATTCTGTGATTTTATGTATGAACTTACAGACACCAGCCACAATAAGAAAATGTAGGAGGATACATCACAAATCCTCTCCTCAATATTAATTTATTATGACAACTGAAGGTCAATTTCAACAATTTGTGGAGCTCCATGACATGGTCTGCTGTATCCGAGTGCTGTGAGACTTCGTATGATCATTCAGGGCAAGGGAAGTGATTCTTCCTCTTTGCTTTCATCAGACCCCACCTGGAGTACTGTGTGCAGTTCTGGAGCCCTCAGCACAGGAAGGACATGGAAGTGTTGGAGCGGGTCCAGAGGAGGGCCACGAAGATTATCAGAGGGCTGGAGCAGCTCTCCTATGAGGACAGGCTACAAGTGTTGGGGCTCTGCAGCCTGGAGAAGAGAAGACTTCGAGGAGACCTGATAGTAGCCTTCCAGTATCTGAAGGGGGCCTATAGGAAGGCTGGGGAGGGACTATTGACAAGGTCTTGCAATGACAGGATGAGGGGCAATGGGTTTAAACTGGCAGAGGGGAGATTTAGACTGGATGTTAGGAGGAAGTTCCTTACAGTGAGGGTGGTGAGACACCGGCACAGGTTGCCCAGGGAGATTTTGGCTGCTCCCTCCCTGGGAGGCCAGGTTGGAGGAGGCCTTGAGTGAGCTGTACTAGTGGGAGGTGTCCCTGCCTATGGCAGGGGTTTGGAACTAGATGATCCTTGAGGTGCCTTCCAACCTTACCATTCTATGATTCTATGATTCTGTCCTTCACTGTTTGCAAGGAAGTGAGAAAGGAAAAAAAGCTTCTTTGGCATAAAGTTAATTTATGTTCATTTGGTCCAACAGTTGTAGCAGCAGGACTGGGCAGCACCACAAAACTGCTTCTCCCATGCTCATCTACTCAGGAAACAGAAATAATACAACATGACATCTCTTCAATCACCGAGCTTGAAAGGTGACTGCTGAATATCAAACACCTGCTAAGAACTACTGCAATCAATTCCCAAAATAAACTTCAAGAGATTCAACACAATTTTCTGATAGCACATTCAAGTAAATCTCTGTCCAATCATTCTACAAATGATGGAGTGAGATGAAAGGTCTCATTCCCTAACCTCAACACCTTCTGCCTACTCTTTAGTCCTGCTGAGATTGAGTTAGTTTCAGAGTCTTGCAATATACTTCAGCGACTGCATGGACAAAAAGCTTTGGGGAAGCTGTCATGCTGCTGGCCCAAAGTGCACCAAAATGTGCTATTAGACCAGCCACATAAGCACTCCTGCCTAATAGGGACTCCTCAAATTCTCCATAGGAAGCTTTTCCCCCTTCCCCTTAATGATTCTTTAGCCCAAGGAATCAATTTATTGATTTGTAATATGATTTGAGTTGAAAGGGACCTTGAACATCATTTAGTTCCTTGAAGACCATCCAGACCCAATCCTGCTGGCTGTGGCAGGGACATGCTCCATGAGATCAGGGTGTTGAAGGGAGGGGGCATCCATGACCTCCCTGGGCAAACTTTTTCATCAAAGTCACCACACTTGCTGTAAAGAATATCCAATCTAAACCTACCCTCCTCAAGATATTTATTGCAACTGCAAAGAAAACATTGCCAAAAGTTTCTAACTCTTCATTTTAATTTTTATTCTCTAACTCAGAAACTTTAGTGGGTTTCTTACTGATAAAAACCCCCAAAAATCAGCAAGACATTAATTCCTTTTTTATTCCTAAGACTGTATTTTATTTTTGTAATCAAGCTGAGTCCTTCAAAGTATTTTTCTCACTTGATCTCTCAAAATAGTTTCTAAGCCTTTATCCATAAGTGATGTTCAACATAACACACAGAACTAGCCCAGTGCCCATGTGAGCCTTATCTGCAGCTAGTTCTGTACACTGCTCTTTGAATCTTCAGGACGCATTCCTATCAGAGACTACCTGCAAGAATTCCCTTTAAAACTTTTCCAGTACTCTTTCTTTTTTTAATTTTTTTTTTCCTTTTTCCAATGTGTGTTTCTGTTCAGAAATTGTAGCGAAATTGGTTTTAAAGACCACAACATTTTATTATGAATTCACTTCATGGTCAATTAGCAATTTTCCTACCCTATGAAAAATAACACAGGGACTTTGAGCCCACACTAATTATATCCTGAGTAACTAGCCTCAATCCTTCAATATTTTATGGTTCAGTGCCATGTCTCCCTCCTTGTTATATTTTTCTTTCATTATTTATTTTATTTTTTCCCCCAGAACGCCAGGTTGAAAGGGACTTCAAGGGTATCAACTGGTCCAACCTTTCTTAGGTGATAGTGCAGTTGAAATGAAATGGTCCAGTACCCTGTCAAACTGAGTCTTAAAACTGTCCAATGTAGGGGAATCCACTACTTCCCTTGGGAGATGATTCCAATGCCTGACTGTTCGCATGGTGAAATATTTTTTTCTGGAGTCCAGTGGGAATGTCTCTAGGAGTAACTTGTACACATCACTCCTTGTCTTTTCCATGTGACTCCTTGTAAACAGGGAGTCTCCATCCTTCTGGTAGCCACACTTTATATACTGGTCCATGGTAATAAGATCTCCCCTAAGCCTTCTTTTCTCTAGGTTGAACAAACCCAGTTCTCTCAGCCTTTCCTCATCTGTTAGGTTTCTCTTCTTCGTCAGGACCAGCAGCATTTTACAGAGACAGAAAAAGATTTTTGTGGCAAAAGAAATCCCTGATCTTTAAAGTCCCTTCCAAATCAAGCCATTTTATGTTCCCCTGTCAGCTCAAGCTCTAACACTTTAAAAACTGTTCGCATTTTCTTCTTTATTACAACCATGCATCTGATTCAGCTTTGAAAGAGTCATTTGGATCCAGAACAAAAACAAGCTACAAGAAGTTAAATAGGTTCAAATAAATATTCACGCTTTTATATGCTTATCTAAATCAAACCTCCAAAGCCTTTCAAGTTTGCTCAACATAGACTTCACTCCAGCTTGTAAGCTGTTTCCTAAATAGGTCTTTAAAATTGCTTCAGATCATTTTGGTCATTCAAGACATTCTGTGCAGTGGAATAAAACAAAAATACCAAGAAACCTGAGACTGACACACAGAGAAGCAGATTTATGTATTCAGTAATTCTTATTCCAGTCAGTCATTCTCACAGCAACTCAGATCTGTCAAAATCTATAATTTTTGGCATAGTTTAGTAACTTACATATTTTCATTTGATTTCTCATCTTATATACATTTATGTACCATTCCAGTCTTCCATAAACTGCCTTCAGAGTAATAGCTGTCTTTACAGAACATGCCTAAAAAGTCACTTTTTTCAATCTGAACTCACTGCCAGTTGCCTTCAGTTCATCTTTTTATACTTCATACTTTAGGATTTTGGAGATTGGAGGCTGGAGCACACATGCTGCTTCTCCTCAGTTATCTCACTTGTGACATGGACACTCACTGAAAGCAGGTGAAGTATTTCACTCATTACCATACATTTCACTGAATTCCAAAGTGAATAACATTACCACACCTCCTCAGTCTCTTTAATGAGCCTATGAAATGAACCCATGCTACTGATTCTGCCTGGGGAGCTAAGAAGTTTGGAGCAAAAGTTAAACATCATTTGCTAGTGTTGAAATTTTATTTATTTTAAAGGCTCAGTGGGGAACCTCCCAGTACTTTACAAGACATTATCAGGAAAGCAGAGCCAGGCTTTTCACAGTGGATCATGGCTGGGGGGAAAAGGAATTAAAAGAAACAAAAGAGAGATCCTGACTAGATACAAGAAAAATAACCCATTTTGTTACGAGGAAAGTCACTACAGGCACAGGCTGGGCAACTGGGACATTATAGAATCATAGAATTGTTTGAGTTGGAAAACACCTCTAAAATCATCAAGTTTAACTGTCAACCCAACATCACTATGGCCACTTCAGACTGGAGAAATGCGTTGACAGGCACTTTTGGAAGTTCAACAAAGTATGAAGTCCTACAGTTGGAGAGGAACAAAGGCATGTGCCATTACACACTGAAGAAAAAAAACAGTTGCCAAATAGATTAGTAGAATAGGACCTAGGGACTCTGGTAGACACCAGGCTAAGCATTAACCTGCAATTCGCCCCTGCTGCAGAGAAATGTTCTCCTGGGCTGCAATGGGAGGAGTGTTGCCAGCAGGTCAAGGGAGGTACTCTCCGCTGTACACCTGGAGTGCTGTGTCCAGTTCTGGACTCTTCAGTACAAGAGAAACATGGACATACTGGAGAGAGTCCAACAACAGCCCACAAAGGTGGTGAAGGGCCAGAAGCACCTCCTGTGTGAACGAGTCTGAGAGAGCTGGGACTATTTAGCCTAGAAAATAGACAGGGGAGAGGTCACCCAGGTATAAAAATACCTGGTGGGTGCAAGGAAGGTGGAACCAGGATCTTTTCAGTGATGTCCAGTGACAGGACAAGAGGCAGTAGACACAAACGGAAACACAGGAGGTTCTCTCTGAACAACAGGAGACAGGTTTTCATTGGGAGCATGTCTAAGCACTAGCACAACTTGCCCACAGAGACTGTGAACTCAATCTCTTTTATTGGGATACTCAAAAGCTTTTTGGACATGGTCCTGGACAACCTGCTTTGGGTGACTGTGCTTGAGCAAGGTGGGTTGAACTAGCTGAACTCCAGAAGTGCTTTCCAAGCTCACCCACTTTGTGATTCTGTAGTTACAGGAACCCAAATCACAGTATCACAGTATCACCAAGGTTGGAAGAGACCTCAAAAATCTTCAAGTCCAACCCATTACCACAGACCTCAAGACTAGACCATGGCACCAAGTGCCAAGTCCAAACCCACCTTGAACACCTCCAGGGACGGTGACTCCACCACCTCCCTGGGCAGCCCATTCCAGCAGTCAATGACTCTCTCAG
>VWZE01004506.1:208372-224182 GCA_013396675.1 Eubucco bourcierii | reverse complement strand
TGCAGGCCAGGATGCCACTGGCCTTCTTGGCCACCTGGGCACACTGCTGGCTCATATTTAGGTGGGTCAGAGAGGCAGGGAAAAGAAAAAGAAAAAGAAAAAAAAACAAAAAAACTAGACTCTTCCACCTGAGCATAAGCATCTTATTCTTCCTCATTTTCCTGTTTATTATTTCAGGCAGCTTGTGTTAATGAGGGAATTGCTTTTGTGAATCCCATTTTTAACAGTTCTGCTTGTCTCAAGGCTCTGGGTTCCACCAGGGGATACATATTTGACAGTGCCTACTCTGTGTCTGATCACAGCATTTGTTTTCATTTCTAACTCCTCTTTCACTTTTAATATCTTTTAATAAACCAGCACTTTGCTTCAAAATAAACTGTAAAATGCCTTTGCTGCAAGTCTCTTTTCTAACGTAACACGGGTACTAAATTATTGACATCTCCTGTTAGACTTGGCAATTAGTGAAGAGAATGAGTGACATATCAATATGCCACTTGTGTTATCAATCTGGATGTCTACCTTAAAGGGCTGGCTCTGACTATGCAATTCTTGATTCTGAAACCTACATATGTGGGTTTATTTTTCATGAAGAACAACTGTCGCTAAACAAATCCCCTCACATGATTTGGAACTCTTCAACTTCGGCTTTGAATTAGATGTTCCAATTAATGCATTCAGATTTTCGAGGCTGTTTATTCTAGCACACACTGCTGCTCCTTCAAACTCTCATTTTGTGTTTCTGTCAGTGAACATCTTGCTCTTTGGAGAATATTTCACTTTAAATTTTTAATTTTTTACAAACTCTAAAAGCTTTGGGAAATGATTACAGCACATTTCTGCTTCCCAGAGTTAGTTTAGGAGGAAATCTTATGTTAGGGTGCTACAGTTTGCCTCCTTTTTGTCACAGTCACCGAATAATCCTATATTGTCATATCATTAAATGTTTGACAAACTATTTGACAGCATTATTGTCATACCACTGAATTATTTTGCATATTTTACACGTATTTTACAGCAAGTAATTTGAGTCTCTTTGTGTCTTACCAATTCTTGCCAAAAGAGGTGAAAAAAAACATTGCTGAACTGTGCCTGCAACACATCTTTAATGTCACAGCTATGATACCTAGCTTTATATTAAACTATTTCCTATGAGGAAGTGATTTTTTTCAATCAATTTTACTGAAGCTACAGCTGATTTTGTCTGTTCTGTTTGGGTGGGGTGTTTTTGTTTTTTGTTTGGTTTTTTTTGCCAGTTTGGTATCTTTTCCCTTTATTTGGTTTGTAAACCCAAAGCGTTCATTTGTTTCTAATTGTTTGTTTTAATTTTGAGGCAAAAAATGTAGATAAAAGACCATTAGAACCCACTGCCATTTCTGGATACAGAAAAACAACTCTGAGGCAGTGTTTCAAGCCATTAATCTGACCGAAGAGAGCTCTGCTCTATCAACAATTTCTTCAGAATGTCACCTTCCTTGTCACCTCCTCAAGCTTCACCTTCATCCAGAAGCTCAATGGGGTAAGAGTAAAATGACAACACAACCTTAGGAAAGAGGTATGAGCTCTTCACCTTGATGTTTCTACAACTGTTCCAAAACAGGATAGCCCAAGGCCATTTTTCAAAGAGATACTTAATTATACTGACTTTAAGATAACTTAATTACATTATATTTCTTTATTCAGCTGCTTTGTGTGAAAGGAAATTATGATTTACACGTAGAAAGATAACTCTTAATTTCTCATCAGAATAATCAGAGTGATAGCACAATAACAGGAGACACAAAAACTGCAAAACAATAGGCTGGTTTGGTGTGGGAATCAGGGTAGGAGACCTGCATTCTCCTGCCTCTCCTTCTAATCATACTATTTGCACCTAATTTTGATCTCTGCCATTATCACCGTCACATTAACAGAAGTAATAAAATTAAATGGGTACAAATAAAATAAGGAAATTATTGCCATGAACTTCATTTTATTATCAGCATCATCAGCTAGGGATACTAGGAAGAAAATAATTCAAACACTTTTTGGTTTTGTGGTGAAGACCTAAAAAAGGAAGGGAGGATTCAGAGGGAAAAAAAGGATAAATTTTTGCAGACCAAATGAATTACTCCAGTTAATGTTTTGAAAGAAACAAAACCAAAATGAAAGAAACAACAACACCACCACAACACATTGAGGGGAGTGGGGTTGGGTTTTGCTCTGCTTTGGTTTTGGTTTTGTTACTATTATTATTATTATTATTGTTGTTGTTGTTGTTGTTGTCATTATTGCTATTATTGTTATTATTGGTTGTTTGGGTGTTTATTTGGGTGGGTTTTGGACTTTCTTGGTTTGGTCTGAGAGTTTTTTGTGAAGTGTTTTGTTGGGGTTTTTTTGGTTGGTTGGGTTGGGAGGAATTNTGTTGTTGTTGTTGTTGTTGTTGTCATTATTGCTATTATTGTTATTATTGGTTGTTTGGGTGTTTATTTGGGTGGGTTTTGGACTTTCTTGGTTGGGTCTGAGAGTTTGGGTTTGGGTTTTTTTGAAAGCTTGCTGAAAATCTTGTTACTTTTTTTTTTTTAATATAATCAACACTGAAACAAGTACTGAAATTAATTTTTTTTTANTGGACCCGCTCCAACATTTCCATGTTCTTCCTGTGCTGAGGGTTCCGGAATAGAAAAGAGAGGAGTTTCAACAGAACTTCATTAATTGTAATATCTGTAGACAGAGATAAAAACCCAAATTTTCTCAAGACAGAAAAAAAATAATAAGAGAGATGGGTACTAGAGAACAAAAAGTCACAAAAATAAATTTAAAAAACACCAAAACCCCTCAACAATATTTCCTCAATCTTCATAGAATCATAGAATGGTAAGGTTGGAAGGGACCTCAAGGATCATCTAGTTCCAACCTCCTGCCATAGGCAGAGACACCTCCCACTAGTATAGGTTACTCAAGGCCTCAATTTTAGTTGTTAAGCACATGGAGGCACTTCCATAATCTTCAATTTGCAGAAACAAGGTAAACACATCAAAAGGGGGAAGAGAAAACAGAGATAATCAGGTTCTTGGGGCACCAAAGGCACACCAAATGCATTACTTCAGTTAATGTTTCAAAAATAAACCAATCCATTTTTGTTTTGTTTTTTTTTGTTTTGTTTTGTTTTGGGGTTTTTTTTGTTGCTGTTTGGTAGGGGGGGGGTGGGTTTGGGTTTTTTTTGTGAAACAGCTTCTTAGAAAGTCTTGTTACTTTTATTTATTAAAAAAAAAGCATCTAGTATCAACAAAAATAAACACTGAAATGTTTCCTTGCAGCTAATGAGAGAGCTATTAAACAGAAAACTGAGGAATTCTGACTACAATGATTTTATTGTAGCATCTCTAGAGACAGGAAAAACGTAGTAGAAGGTAGAGTACTAGAGGAAAAAAAATAATGAAAATAAAGGATCATTAAAATATAAATAATGTGAAACCAGTTTTATGAGTTTTGATTAAGCACGTGGAAGTACTTTCCCAATCTTTCTATCTGCAGAAATGAGCTAAAATAGTCAAAAAGGGGGAAAAAAATCTCAAAGATAACTAAGTACTTGAGGTAGTAAGGGCAAGTTAACAGGCTCTCTGGATAACCTGCCACAAATCCCTAGCACACATATGGTACAGAGGCAAATGCAGACATAGAGACATTCTGTTCACCTTCTCTTATCAGCACTGTTGTCAGAGAATCACCACTTGCCTGTTCACCTCTGCAGCAGGAATTCATGTGGATCTGAGAATGTAATGTGCTTGTCAAAATGACAAGAATCTTGTGTTGGGTGCTTCGATGTCTGAAAAAAAGGAGCTAGTGGAAAATGTGTGAAATAATATTTTTTTTTTAAAAAAAAAAAAACCCTCTTTGGATGTTAAAGTAAAATTCCCTTTGCACTTTAAAGAATAGCAGGGGGTCAGTAAGGGGGGTTGGGGGGGAAACATCACTGGTGTTGCAAGGTTTTTAAATAAATATCAGCAACATCAGACATGATCTGTTGACTTGCATTTGATAACGCAGCCTACAAGCCAGCCAAATCATTTCCATTTTGAACTAAAATTAAATGAGGCACTTGCTGCAAAATAACAGTGCAGACTGCAATGAGTTTTTCTTATCAAAGATACTGGTCCAAATCCTAACCAGGCAGAAATTAAAATAGCTCCAATTTAGTCAGTGGAAATCTGCCAGTAACACCAATATTGCTTGCCCACCATCTTCATTTTATCACCCCGAGCCTGTCTTTAAGCAGAGAATTTTATTCTAGGGTGTTTTTATTTTGTTGTGGTTCTTTTTTTTTTTTTATAGCAAGATTTATAACAGGTTTGAGTTTGGTTGTTTTGTTTTTTTCCATCTTTCTCCCAACAGTACTTGAATTCTAAGAGTTGGGATATACTCCCAGGACTGCTCTAAACTGCTTAAACAAATGTCAGCTGCAAAAAAATGCTTAACTTGGAGACAAGGCATGCAAAAGTGAGGAAAAATCTGTGAAGGAAGGAATATGGGACAGCAGTTTTCTTATTGACACAACACGAGGACATGATAATAGCTTGTTAGAAAGAAGTCTCAATCCACCTGCTGTAGGTCTTCTGCCAACTGTGAACTGTAATGGCAGGAAGAGTCATTATAACCTTATTAGCTACAATGATGATTGCTCTTTGGGGCCAATACAATACTGGCTAACATTAGTTTCTGGCAACTGCCACTTTGTCAGTTACTAAGCCTGCGTAGGTCACTGGGAGCTGGAAGAAAATGGACTTAGAATAATTTTGTTCCTGCATCTTTTGATGTTTCTCAGAAAGGTATGAAAAGAACAGGTGGCTACAGCTTCCATGTCGTTCACTCAATTCATTAATCACTTGCTGTCCTACAGTAATGGAGAGCCTATTGTTAAATGATAACTTCCATTTTCCTTCTTTCAAAAGCCTGAGCAGCGAGGGAAGTGCTCTCTTGTTCCAGGCCAAATGTTTTGCTCGTGTAACTTCACAGATATGCCACACAAATCTTCTTCTCTTTGCAGGAGGAATGTCATCCAAGCAATTAAATGCAGCGCTTCTGAAGGGATAGGAAAATGAAATCTGCTGCAGTTCCCCTAGTCTTGCAGCAGGCTTCGTGGTAGAACTACAGTGATTTTCATACATCTGTCTATGTGGTTGAAGTGAACCACAGCACACCAGTCTTGCTAGGAAATTATTTCTCTCTTGAGAGAAGATTCAGCTACTCTGTTTAGGATCCAGGACCACTAAAATGGAAGGAAAGAGAATCAATTGCAATGGGTGAGGTGAGAAGCACTGAAGGTAGTGGTACAACAGCTTTTAAGAGTTTGAGTTTTTTCCTTCTAATTCTTTGCTTGGATGGAATACAAAACCAGATGACAATAGCATACTCTGCTGCAGACATTACCACATGCATTACTGATCCTTTCCTTTTAACCATGTTGAGGGGGTTTTGGTGCCATATTGTCTACAGAATAAAAAAAAAGAAGAAATAAAAAGAGCTATTCAAAACCTTTCCTTTTTCTCTTAATTAGATTACTGTAAAGAACAATTTAGTTTGTGAAACTCCTGGAAATGTTACCCACTCTCACTGTTATTTGGAAAGCTTGCAACCAGTCAAGGGTACCTTCATCAATATACTGCCAGTAGAAAGAAGAGCATGAAATATAAGCAGATGCAGGAAGCTGTTAGAAGGTGGCTACAGGAGAACTAGAGAGAGACTCGTGAAGACATGGAGCGACAGGATGAGAGGTGATGGCCTAAAATGGGAATAAACTGGATTGAGATGAGACATGAGGAAGAAATTCTTCCCCATGAGGATGGTGAGGCAGTGAGACAAGTTGTCTAGGGATGGTATGGAGTCTCTAAGCCTGGAAATGTTGAAAGGCAGACTGGATATGGCCTTGAGCAAGCTGGCTTAGTATGAGGTGTCCCTGACCATGGCAAAGGGGTTGGAAGTAGATCTTTCAGGTCACTTCCAAACCAAACCATTCCATTATTGTATGTTTCTATGACACAAAAAGGTTTTTCTCACCCTAATACTTCAGTTTACATTTTTATATCCTGTATGGTTTTCTGATGAATTTGAAGCCAAGTGGTCTGCCTTACTGCTCCAACAAACACTATTCATTTGTTAGCACAAGCACACTGGTAGGTACAGAGGAATCTAGAAGCATTTTTTAGAACATAAATTGAAGTTTACCCTTTTCCTTCACTGCATTTCAACTCAGAAATGAGATGAGAGCCACATGCACCATTTAAGCCAGGAGTGCAGTGTCTATACCTGACCTCTCTACTCAGTTACCTGAACAGAATCAAGGAACAGAATTCAACTTAGCAGCAATCCAATTCCGTTGTACATCTGTTTGCAGCCTTTCAGGCTTTGTTCTGTGTATGGCTTCTATATGATAAGCATTCCCCTACACATTCACTAAATTTTTCCAACTTCAGGCAGATTTTACCTTCCTGCTTCCTCCCAGACATTCATACAGACATTTTAGGCTAGACATTAGGAAGAATTTCTTCATGGAAAGACTGATTGCCCATTGGAATGGGCTGCCCAAGGAGGTGGTGGAGTCACCATCCCTGGAGGTGTTTAAAAGGAGGCTGGATGAGGCACTTAGTGCCATAGTTAATTAGAAGGGTTAGGTGATAATTTGGGCTTGATGATCTTAGAAGTCTTTTGCAACCTGGTTAATTCTGTGGTTCTGTAATCCTTTCTCTCCCACTACTGTGGAAATCCAGGACAGCTACCTGGCTGTTACTTACACAGTACCTTTTATTTGGATGAAGAGAGATGACTCTGGTCTCTGGGGCTGTCAAACTAGAACATTTCATAAGCAATACATTCAATCAGGGACTTTGTTTGTTTTTAATAAATTCCACCTTCTGAAGAATTTTTTGAGGCTTTGATCTGCTCAGTGTTAACTCACCAGGACTTAGAGAATTCTACTCATTACACAGAACTTCAATGGACTCTGGTGGTTTGATAGTCTAATTCTAAATTTCTTCTCATCCTAGAGAAGTCTGTCTTATTAAAGTATATCCAAAAGGTATCACAAGGAACCTGAGTTGATATTTTGAGCGCTGAATTGATTAAGATGTTCATTTTTCCCCCTAAAGAAGCCGCAGCTGTTTCTGTGTCCTAGAATTACACAAAATGAGTTCAGTGTAGAAAAAGAAAACTTCCATGTGCCTTTTTCAACTGATCTATATAAAGCAGTTCAGTAATTGGCCTTCAGGTAGACATCCAGCTCCCATCAGAATGTTCCTGAACCATAGTTGTTACAGTAGTTGAGAAGGATTAAATACTGAAGAAAGAAGTGGGAATTAAGGGTAAATATTTCCATTTCCTCTGAGAATATCACTGGACAGATGCTGGCTGGTAAAAAAATGTATTTTGAGATTGTTTGGCAGCTGAGAAGCTACCAAAGATTAGGGCAGTTTGGGATCTTTATGAATTTGATCTTTCAGATTCCTTATAAAGGGAGCAAAATGTTTAGAGCAAATAGATATTTTCTGACTTAGTTGTAAAAGCCTTCTTCAGGAGATGATGCTGACTAGGATATGCAAAGTTTAAACCCATTGCCCCTTGTCCTGTCATTGCAAGACCTTGTCAATAGTCCCTCCCCAGCCTTCCTGTAGGCCCCCTTTAGATATTGGAAGGCTGCTATAAGGTCTTCTGGAAACCTTCTCTTCTCCAGGCTGAAGAGCTCCAACTCTTGTAGCCTGTCTTCATAGCAGAGCTGCTGCAGCCCTCTGAGCATTTTCATGGCCCTCCTCTGGACCTGCTCCAACACTTCCATGTCCTTCCTGTGCTGAGGGCTCCAGAACTGCACACAGTCAGGTATGAATTTTGGACTCTCCCTAAGCCAGCTATCCAGTAAACATTGGCATTTCATGGGACATCTGGTCATCTAGTTCTCTGAAAAGCTACAGCAGAAACTTGACTCGAGGCAAAATGCCCTCAAACGCGTCTCGGGAATCTATAATCCCTTGCTAGCTCATCTAGCAAAACCAAACCAAAAACTCTAAACTTAAAAAACATTGCATCTGAGTGTTGTCCACTAAGAGATAGGGAGTTTTCCATCCTCTAAGAGTTGTTAGGAGAGGAATCATGAACCGCATTAAATAGTAAATTATTGCAAGTGATTCCCGTAAGAATTACCTTAATGAAGCTGCTGCCTAATTAAATACCCAGTCATGCATCTCGTCTTTTTCTTCCATGTGCCTGGAACAAATTTCACTCTGCTACAAGAGACATTTTTCAATCCTTACTCATTATAATTCATCTATAAACTGTCTGTTCACCTGATGTTTGTTTGTTTTGAACTCACACACTCTAAACAGTTACTGCACCTACTGTTTCAAGGCTTTCATTTCCCCAAGGTTGGAACAGGTTGTCCAGGGAGGTTGTGGATACACCCTGCTTGGAAGTGTTCAAGACCAGAGTCTGGTCCTGTGAAAGATGTGTCAGAGTAGGTTTAGGCTGAATGTTAGGAATAAGTTCTTCAAGAGAAAGCTTTGAGGAGACCTTATAGTAGCCGTCTAGTATCTGAAGACCACAGTCTAGTATCTGACTTTGCAGAGGTCCTCAGCTAGAATCCAGCAAGTGATAAAATGCAGCCATTATTAAAAAGCTAAGAAACCCAAACATGGCAATGACCAGCAACTCAGGCCCCAAGCTATAAAGTCCTAACAAAATGGACAAGATGGGTAATAGTTGGAGAGAAATGTGTTGTATGATTGTTACTTACTATCATACAATGTAGTCTGACTGCAGTTAGGATAAAGTTGCATGGTCTCAATACAAGAATTGAGTTCCTCACTCCAGAAAAGATATAAAGGTGCTGGATTGGGTTCAGAGAGGCAAATGAAGCTGCTGGAGGCTCAGAATAAGTCTGGTGAGGAGCAACTGAGGGAACTGAAATTGTTTATTCTAGAGAAAAGTAGGCTGAGGGGAGACCTTGTTGCTCTCTACAACTACTTGAAAGGAGGTTGGAGCCAGATGGGGTTGGTCTCTTCCCCCTAATAACTATATAAAGAGAGTAAAAAGTCTAAAGTTACACGAGGGAATGTTTAGGTTGAATATCAGAAGGAACTTCTTCCTGAAAGAGTTCTCAAATACTGGAATAGGTTCCCCAGGGAATCCCCCAGCTCTGGAGCTCTTTCAAAGCTGCAGGGATGTGGTACTGAGGGATGTGGTTAAGCACCAGGATTAGAGAAAGATTGGACTCAATGATCTTAAAAGTCTTTACCAAGCTGAACAATTTGATGATGTTATGCAGTGCACCTACTCAATGACAATAACTATGAAATTTTCTAATATTGTGGAAATAACAAATTTGTTTGGTCGCAGTGCATGCATCTTGCTCCTCTTGCCTTTGCCATGAAAGCTCTCTTCCAAAAGAAGAATTTTTCATTCTGATTAGGAAAAGACTGTTTCTTATATGTGAGTAGAAATGTTTTTAACTGAAATGTGGTCTCATGTCTCCACCTAGAGACCTGCCTCCATGGAAAAAAAAAAATCTCTATAGTTAGGATTTCTTCTTCTTTGTAGGAACCTTTTGTAAATTAACATAATCATACCTGTCACAAGCTGAGAATAAATAATGGCACATTCACACTTAGATTTGTTTGACAGCACCTTATAAATCACGGTTTACATGATGAATGGAAGAAATGGGTCACTCTTTTACATTGCACCTTTCTAGGGAGGGGATCAAAAAGCATCACAAGAGTTGGGAACTGTCTCCTGGAAGACCTCTCATCAAATGAGTCTGTATGGTCCATATTAGATATATGATAAATATTTATCATTTTAAGGGTGAGTGACATTTAAAAAAGCAATAGGGAAGTGGAACGCAGTGGTTTAGGCCTTTACTCAGCAAGGTTCTTGTGCTTGTCCCCATACCTGTATTATATCTGCAAGTTTGCAGATGACACCAAGCTGTGTGGCACAGTCGACTTGCTAGAGGGCAGGGATACCATCCAGAGGGACCTGGACAGGCTGCAGAGGTGGGCCCAGGCCAACCTCATGAGATTCAACAAGGCCAAGTGTAAGGTCCTGCACCTGGGTAGGCACAATCCCAAGCACAAATCCAGGCTGGGTGGTGAATGGTTGGAGAGCAGCCCTGAGGAAAAGGACCTTGGAGTCTGGGTTGATGAAAAGCTCAACATGAGCCTGCAGTGTGCACATGCAGCCCAGACAGCAACCGAGTCCTAGGCTGCATCAAGAGCAGCGTGGCCAGCAGGGCAAGGGATAGGATTCTGCCCCTTTACTCTGCTCTTGTCAGACCCCACCTGGAGTACTGTGTGCAGTTCTGGAGCCCTCAGCACAGGAAGGACATGGAAGTGTTGGAGCAGGTCCAGAGGAGGGCCACAAAGATGCTCAGAGGGCTGCAGCAGCTCTGCTATGAGGACAGGCTGAGGGAGTTGGGGCTCTGCAGCCTGGAGCAGAGAAGGCTTCCAGGAGACCTGATAGTAGCCTTCCAGTATCTGAAGGGGGCCTACAGGAAGGCTGGGGAAGGATTATTTACAAGGTCTTGCAATGACAGGACAAGGGGCAATGGATTTAAACTGGCAGAGGGGAGATTTAGACTGGATGTTAGGAGGAAGTTCTTTGCAGTGAGGGTGGTGAGGCACTGGCACAGGTTGCCCAGGGAGGTTGTGGCTGCTCCCTCCCTGGAGGTGTTCAAGGCCAGATTGGATGAGGCCTTGAGTGACCTGTACTAGTGGGAGGTGTCCCTGGTATGGCAGGGGGTTGGAACTAGATGATCCTTGAGGTCCCTTCCAACCTTACCATTCTATGATTCTATGATTCTATGATTACAAGCATGTATGACTGAACAGCAGTCCTTTTACCTGACATGCACTTATTTCTCCAGTTCTTTTGGAAATAAAGGAAGGAAAATAAAACCCCATTTCCTTCTCAGTATTCCTTACTTGGCCGTTTCATATGTTGTTGTTGTTTTGATTTTCAGCTGAATCAAATACCACCACAGTCAATGAAAGGGGCGACCTCTGCACCACAACAAAGCCGGGGTCAGAATGATCAGTTATTACATAAAGATTTATTGCTTTTTTAATAAACACCTCTCACCTTTTCTATCATGAGAAAGCCTCCCACAAACAGCACCTCAGCTGAGCACCGTCAGGTTGTGCTTTGGATGAAACAGAAATTTAAACATATAGAAGCGGTAACAGAATGAAGGACAATTGCAGTTTAATTTTATAATTGGCTGTAATACTTCTATTCCCAAAAGGACAAACTGTCCCCAGTATCAGGTGATAGAATGAGAGAAAATGGCCTCAAGTTGCACTAGGAGAGGTTTAGGTTGGATTAAGGAAAATTTATTTACCAACAGAGTGGTCAAGCACTGGGACAGGATACCCAAGGAGGTGGTGGAGTCACCATCCCTGGAGGTGTTCACAATACCTTTGGGCGTGGTGCAACTAGGACATGGAGGTCTTAGTTTAACAGTCGGACTCAATGATCTTAGAGTTCTTTCACAAACAACAATTCTGTTACTCTTTGACTCTAGGAACATAAAGTTATTCTTGAATTATACACTTTCTGTAACCTCATTCTTCTTTCATCAGAATTTTTCCAGATAAAACAAGTCAGCTGATGAACAAGGGCATTAAAATGCGTGTCCTCCTGATGGTAGAACATTATACATCACTATGCTATGTAACAATAACACTGATACTACTTGAACACACTGTCAAAGAAATTTCTTGCCAAAGCAATGTCACTGATTTTCTGTTAATGCAATATTCACCAAACACTTAAAAAAAGTAAAAATTATTTGATCTCAGGCTTCTATTTCTACCTGCTAGAATTTAAAGGTTAAAAAAAAAGATAAAAGAGGACTAGTTTCCAGGTTTTAAGAAGAGAGGAGACTTTGTATTTGGATCAAACTATGCTTTTTTGTAATCACTAGCACACAAGAATTTTAATAAAGATATCATAAAGTAACCTTCTTCTGGAGAATTGATGTCACCGGAAACATTTTTCCCAAGTGCCTCACCAGAGATCCAAGTCAAGGGCCTGCAAAGTTTGATAGCGGAGAAAGGAATCACTCATGTTTAGTTCTCACCCTTTACACTTCCTACTTCCCAGAAGTGGGGATGGCTGCACACTTGGTAGAATTAGATAATAGTTGGACAGAGAAATTGAGTGCAGCTTCAGCAAGTTTGCAGATGACACCAAGCTCTGTGACACAGTCGATTTACTAGAGGGCAGGGATCCATCCAGAGGGACGTGGACAGGCTGGAGAGGTGGGCCCAGGCCAACCTCATGAAATTCAACAAGGCCAAGTATAAGGTCCTGAACCTGGGTAGGCAAAATCCCAAGCACAAATCCAGGCTGGGTGGTGAATGACTGGAGAGCAGCCCTGAGGAAAAGGAGCTGTGGGTCTGGGTTGATGAAAAGCTCAACATGAGCCTACAGTGTGCACATGCAGCCCAGACAGCAACCGAGTGCTGGGCTGCATCAAGAGCAGTGTGGCCAGCAGGGCAAGGGAGGGGATTCTGTCACTTTGATCTGCTCTCACCAGACCCCATCTGGAGTACTGTGTGCAGTTCTGGAGCCCTCAGCACAGGAAGGACATGGAAGTGTTGGAGCGGGTCCAGAGGAGGGCCGCAAAGATGCTCAGAGGGCTGGAGCAGCTCTGCTATGAGGACAGGCTGAGAGAGTTGGGGCTCTGCAGCCTGGAGAAGAGAAGGCTTCGAGGGGACCTGATAGTAGCCTTCCAGTATCGGAAGGGGACCTACAGGAAGGCTGGGGAGGAACTAGTTACAAGGTCTTGCAACAACAGGACAAGGGGCAATGGGTTTAAACTGGTAGAGGGGAGATTTAGACTAGATGTTAGGAGGAAGTTCTTTGCAGTGAGGGTGGTGAGGCACTGGAACAGGTTGCCCAGGGAGGTTGTGGCTGCTCCCTCCCTGGATGTGTTCAAGGTCAGGTTGGACAAGGCCTTGAGTGGCCTGTGCTAGTGGGAGGTGTCCCTGCCTATGGCAGGGGGTTGGAACTAGATGATCTTTGAGGTCCTTTCCAACATTATCATTCTATGATTCTATAATTCTATGATCTGAAAGGACTTTTTCAAGCAAAACAATATTGTGATGCTATTCTTCCTTCTCTTTTCTTCCTATAAGCTCAGTGATCTTCAAATGTTCTTGCCTTAATGTCTTGCTAAATGTGTTTCAGTCAAGTCTACACATGACATAAAAACTAGAATATAAAAAGTATAGCTTCAGAGCACAGGACCCATGGATGAAAACCTCTGGAAATAAAATGTGGGAAGTTGAGCTAAGTCACTTTTAGATTGCTAAATATCCTTTTTTTTTTTTTTTAACTTTTTCATCCAGATTAATATAATGATGCTCTTAATATCACTTCTACCAGATTCAATCACTCAACAACAGACAAAATGAGAACAACAGGCAAAATGAGAACAACAGGCAAAATGAGATCCCCTTAAAGCCAATCATGGTAGAAAAACAACTGTTGGATGCTTTCAGTGCCTAATTAAATGGGTAAATAAAATTTCATTTTGGTCAAACATAAAACCAACATTAAGCCAGTAATTTAAGAGAGAAATTAGAGAAAACAGCATGTGGAATTCTCATTATCTTACTACTTTTGGCCAACACTCAAGGCACTCTTTTAAAATAGTGGCTTTCTTTTAAAAAAATGTCCTTGGTTTCTTTATTTTTATTGCCCAGAAGCTGTGAAAAAAAAAAATGTTAGTTGGAAATAATAATAATAGTAGTAATAATAATAAATGTTAAGCTTTGGGTTAAAGAATAATAAATAAAAAAAAAAAATCCTACTGAAACTAACACTCAGATTTATTCCATAATGTCACTGACTTATTTAGGGTTAAGAGGAATCAGGAGAGTTGTTTTATGCAGATCTCAAATGCTTTAATTGCATCATTTATCATTCAAAAGCTGAAGCTGGCAGGGATGTATTGACATTAAGAGAATATGCAGCTTCCCATAGGGATTTTATTATCCAACATCATGGAACACCTGCCACACAGTGGTCACTGTCACCACAAGCATTTCTGAGCAACACAATAACAAGTTTGCTGAGGGCAAGGAGGGAGATTTCCTTGCATTATGTGCAGATTTGTTGCACAGCACAAGTGCTGCACTAAACTTTTGTGAAAGCTTGGCAGAAGAAAAGCTATTATGAATCATAAAGGTTTTAGACTACACTGAGGCATCAAATCATAGTTATTACCTTAAGTAAGCATGCTTTTAAAGGGATATATTAAAAGCAACAAGAGAAATAGAAATGAAAAGGAGAAGAAAAAAAAACCCCAAACCCAGTGAGATTCCACATACACTGCAAATAAGCTGAAGCTTGCTAACCATCAGGTAGTAATAGAGCATTGTACTGCTGCTTCACTGGTTTTTATCAGCTCAGATTCTGGGGAGGGGAAACAGAGAAGAATGCAAGTCAGCTGCAATTTGTACAGTTGTTTACAGAATCTGGAACAAAGATCAGCCCCACAAACGTTGTGCTGGTCAGACAAATGCCTTTGCTGGAATAAATAAGCTTACAACTTGTTAATCATAGAATTAAAAATGCTCTGTGTTGGAAGTAACCTCTAGAGGTGATCTAATCCAACACCCCTACAGTAATCAGGGACATTTCCGACTAGATCAGGTTGTTCAGAGCCCCACTGGAGGTTGTTCACAACCCTATCAAGCCTAACATTAAATGTCTCTCATTTAAGGAGGATAAGGTTTCTACCATCTCCCTGGGCAACCTGTTCCAGTGTTCCCTCACCCTCGCAATAAAGAATTTATGTGAGATCCATTATAGCCCTGCTGAATATGAAGATCATCAATATGAAACAACACAGATTATATACAAGGAAAATGTCAATCCTGGTCAAGGCAAAATTCTCTGTTTCTCGAATACTGTTACATTCTGGGGTTTGTGTATATGACATATTTGTATATGAAAAAGGGGAAATGGAGTCAAGTCAGAATTATAGAATCATAGAATGGTAAGGTTGGAAGGGACCTCAAGGATCATCTAGTTCCAATGACAGGGACACCTCCCACTAGAACAGGTCACTCAAGACCTCATCCAACCTGGCCTTGAACACCTCCAGAAAGGGAGGGAGCAACCACACCCTCCCTGGGCAACCTGTGCCAGTGCCTCACCACCCTCACTGGGAAGAACTTCCTCCTAACATCTAGTCTAAATCTTCCCTCTGCCAGTTTAAACCCATTGCCCCTTGTCAGTTGTACCAGGAACTGGACAGATATGAGAAGAAATTCTTGGCTGACAGGGTTCTCAAACACTGGAATAGGCTCTCCAGAGAGCTGGTTGATCCCTGATGGTGTCAAAAAAGATACAGAGATGTGATGCTGAGGGGCATGGTGTAGTCCCAGAATTGGTAGAGTTAGAGGATGGTTAGACTTGATAATTTTAAAGGTATTTTTCAACCAAAACAATTCTAGGATTCTGTGATGTTCACCAAACAATTCTAGGATTCTGTGATGTTCACCAAAAAATTCTAGGATTCTGTGATGTTCACCAAAAGAATTCTAGGATTCTGTGATACTCAACCAAAACTATTCTAGGATTTTGTGCTATTCAACTAAAACAATTCTAGTATTCTGTGATGTTCAACCAAACAATTCTAGGATTCTGTGATGTTCAACCAAACAATTCTAGGATTCTGTGATGTTCAACCAAACAATTCTAGGATTCTCTGATATTCAACCCAAACAATTCTATGATTCTGTGATGTTCAACCAAACAATTCTAGGATTCTGTGAT
>VWZE01004506.1:193394-208010 GCA_013396675.1 Eubucco bourcierii | reverse complement strand
TTCTAGGATTCTGTGATATTGAACCAAACAATTCTAGGCTTCTGTGATATTCAACCAAACAATTCTAGGGTTCTGTGATGTTCAACCAAACAATTCTAGGATTCTGTGATATTCAACCAAAACAATTCTAGGATTCTGTGATATTGAACCAAACAATTCTAGGCTTCTGTGATATTCAACCAAACAATTCTAGGATTCTGTGATATTCAACCCAAACAATTCTAGGCTTCTGTGATATTCAACCAAACAATTCTAGGATTCTGTGATATTCAACCCAAACAATTCTAGGCTTCTGTGATATTCAACCAAACAATTCTAGGCTTCTGTGATATTCAACCAAACAATTCTAGGGTTCTGTGATGTTCAACCAAACAGTTCTAGGATTCTGTCATATTCAACCAAAACAATTCTAGGATTCTGTGATGTTCAACCAAACGATTCTAGGATTCTGTGATGTTCAACCAAAACAATTCTAAGATTCTGTGATGAAACACCAGTGAGCAAATACAAATCTACAGCACCTTCAATAAAGACACTTTGTTTGTCCAGTACCAGGTAAACAGAGTAGGAGTCTCTCCTGATTGCAGTGAGCTTTGTTGTGGTTTTGAAGATGATCAGCTCACAACAGAAAACCACAAACTGTGTTTCTGTGCACATTACTGACAGCACCACCTAAACTTTTTTCAATGAATAAATAAAAAACCCTGACACTTCTAACTCTGGGAAGTATATGGAAATGTCACAGTTACTTGCAGGATGAGTATTCTGAAGTATATTGCTCACCAGCTTCCATGTGGTTATTAATTATGCACCATGGATGTTTAGCTGCCTGAGATGTTTTTGCAAGAAGGTTGTTTTGGGGATGGGGTTTTTTTTCTTTTTGTTTTGTTTTGTTTTTTTGGTTTGGTTTGGTTTGGTTTTTTGGTAAAGTGTTTTAAAGTCTGCAGCACAGAAACAGCAAACACTTGCAAGTTTACACTTAATAGTCCCATGGTTCTTCAAAGCACAACATTGTAGAAATGCTGAAAGTCACTAAGAGGAAAAAAAAAATAAATAAACTGTTTAATCCAATTATTGTGACTGAGATTACAGAATGTGCCTCTTTCCCTTCCACCTGATTTAGCACATGGAGAAAAGAACTGCACAGAGAATGAGAAAAATGACAGCACAGTGGTTCTGAAGATTATTTGATCAATTCACTTCCTGTGTTTGTAAAAGTCACTGAGCTCAAGCTTCTCAAAAGCCTTCTGCAGAAAAGAGTTAGAAGAAGTTTTTCTAATTACGGAGCTGGTGTCAAAGTCACACCTTACTCGGTAAAGCCTACAAATCCTTATGACAGGATATAACACTTATTCTTGAAGCTCTTTATCATAAATTAGATGCACTTTTTTATTTGGAGAGAAATCTGAACTCATGCTAATTTAATTCTTTTCAGGTTTTCCCACATACAGATCTACCACACTGAATAAAATACAGGTGCCTCTAAGTGCATGAAAGTACCTGATTTTTGAAGTGACGCTTTTTGTGTGGTGTTTTTATTGCTGAAACTGCAGCTCCAATGGATTAAAATATGAATGTTGATTACCTCTGGCTGCTTTCTAGTGATTTTTACACAGCCAGATTTGAAACTCTGCATTCGAACATAAACAAATTCATCAGCTTCAGTGGTTTCAAACTGGAGCAGGGTAGATTTAGGTTGGGCAGAAGGAAGAAATTCTTTACAATGAGAGTGGTGAAATGTTGAAACCTGCTGCTCAGAGATGTGGTCTCCCTGGAGACAATCAAGATCAGATCTGATGTGGTCCTGGGCAGCCTGATCTCCCTGCTGACTGCAGGAGGATTGTGCAAGATGACCTTTGAGGTCCTTTTCATCCTTATGCAATACATGAAAGAATCTATTGTGTTTTGTCCATAATAGGCTAACAGGCCAAATGTTTTCCTACCACTAATTTTGTGTCTTTACATAAATAATACAAAGTTAGTTACACCCACACAAGGAGTGACTTCTTCAACATCTTTAGGCTTGTGCTTTATCTTTTCATGGTTTCATAGTCTTTCTCAGCTCTTCAAATAGAATTAATATCATCAGACCTTCCTGTAATAAATATTTGGGGAATAACAGTACTTGCCCAGGATGAGCTTATAACTAGGAGCCTCTGTGACAGAAACAGTAAGATTGCATTGGAATTTCATAGATTTATAGAATCTAGGTTGAAAAGAACCTTAGTGATCCTCTACTCAACTTAAGAAGCACATTAAGGTACTTGAATGTGTCCAGAGAAGAGGAAGGCAACGAGGCTGGTGAGAGGCCTCGAGCACAAGCCCTATGAAGAGAGGCTGAGGGAGCTGGGATTGTTTAGCCTGGAGAAGAGGAGGCTCAGGGGAGACCTTCTTGCTGTCTACAACTACCTGAAGGGTGGTTGTGGCCGGGAGGAGGTTACTTTCTTCTCTCAGGCAACCAGCACCAGTACAAGAGGACACAGTCTCAAGCTGTGCCTGGGGAAGTTTAGGTTGGAGGTGAGGAGAAAGTTCTTGACTGAGAGAGTCATTGGCTACTGGAATGGGCTGCCCAGGGAGGTGGTGGAGTCACCGTCCCTGGAGGTGTTCAAGGTGGGTTTGGACGTGGCACTTGGTGCCATGGTCTAGTCTTGAGGGCTGTGATAATGGTTTGGACTTTATGATCTTGGAGGTCACCAACCTTGATGATACTGTGATACTTCCAATCCCCCTTCCATTGACAGGGACACCTTCCTCAAGACCTCATTCAACTTAGCCCTGAACACTTGCAGGGAGGGGGCATCCACAACCTCCTTAAGCAACCTGTTCCAGTGTCTCACCACCCTCAGTGTAAAGAATTTCTTCCTAATACCCAGTCTAAATGTAAATGTTGGTTAAGACCAAGCCATACCATCCATTAGGCTTCTGCGCATACTGAGAAGTACGATGGAGATGCTCCATCTGACTGGTAGCCTGCAGAGCTCTATCTGCACTGACTTTGTGCTGTTGCCTTGATAGTTAATACAGGATAGTTCTACTTTGCTGGTAGAACTGAAAGCATGAGGCATACATCAATGAAGGCCTATAAGTTGGAGGTATATTCAACCTCACAAAATTCAGGGATCACTTTCATCCTAAAGCTTTTGATGCTAAGGTTAACATTTCATCTGGTTTTCTAAAAGAATGAAGTAGGTAGTGAAGTTGAATTCTATTCTACTCCCTTTTCCATTCAGATATACAGTAGGATATGCCTGTAAGTTTTCAAAATATAACATAGTAAATCTGATGTAGGTTTTGGTTTGGTGGTGCACATCTTTCTTGATCTAAATGCTCCATAATTCAGAAGTTACAGTATTTGAGGAAAAAGCCAAACTTCACTTGAACATAAGAATATGTTTTTAATATTATTTTTCAGAAGACTGGAGCTCCCCAGATGTCCAAGGGCTCCAATGACCTTTGCCTTCTATCACTTCATTGACTTGCACATAAAATTAGGCTTTATTTTTTAAAAATGTAATGACAAAAATTCTTTATATACAAGTTACCAGGAAGGTGTTTGCAATTGCATTTGGAATTGTAATCCTAAAACTACATATCCTGAGGCCTTCACAGTTTATTTTTTATGCTTGCTCTTGATTAAAGCCATCATTTGTCTTTCTGTTTAGAAAAATAAGTGGGTAATCACTATAATTTTAGAGGATCTTTGATATCAAGATATTGTTTTGAAGGTAAGCAGTGGGACTCTTTTATTCATGTGTTGATTACAAAGGACTGATCTCACAGGTCACTTCTAAACTAAGCCACTACCTGAAGCTCATTCTAAGAGAAAATTGCCTTCTTAACAAAAAACTCTTCTAGTTGCAAACACTAAAGCAGCCATCCCTTTGTAGTACTGCTTAAGAGCCCAGAAGAAAAGTAATTTCTTAAGCAGGCAAGCAGTACTATGAAAGCATCCAATACATTCATAGTATATCCTTAACGGAAGGAGAGAAGGGGAGATCCAGAGCAAACCCAGAAGGACAGCTCTAGAGTGAGACAGGTCTCCCCTCAACCCCCACAGACTTAAGAGCACTTTGTTTACAATGCATCTCTACATATTCTATTTAAACCAAGTTAGATACACGTGTTTATCATTCCAATACCTAGAAAATCTGTTTTTAAAGTTAAAAGTGTAATTCTCAGAAACAAAATTTAAGCAATAATGACTTCATTGAAGCTGGCACCTGTATAAATTCCAGTTTTCTGAGCATGAAATCAGGCTTCTCGCCAAATTCTTCATCTTTTATTTTAGAAAGGATGCTGCCAGTGTATTTCAGCACGAATGAAAACACATAAACAAGCATGTGCTCAGGTGGACTGAAAAAACAAACTGTATATTCCACCGTGAAAGCTCTTGTGAATTACTAGAATAATTAAATCAGTCTCTATTTTTGAGTTGTCTTAATGAGGTAAAAAAAAAAAAAAAATCATCCTGTTAAGCTAGAGAAACAAACAGCCAATTAGTGATCAAACACTTGTTTTCAGATTTAAAGCAAATCTCTTTTTAATAGACTGTTTTCTCGCCGTACTTAGATAAAAAACACATATCGTAAATCCCACCCCACTTTAGACACCATGAAACAGTATATGAAATGATATTTGTGTGCAAACCATCATATTTCTCTGGTTCATTTTCAAGATCTGTGGTATTTACATATGACCTTTCCTTTTTTATTAACAGTTTATTGGATTTTTGCATTCCAGCCAGCAGAAAAGAAAGGTAATTTACACAGAGATTTGACAGTTATACACACACTTATAAAATTCAATCCATTAACTTATTTCTCAAGTAACCTTTACCTGATTCTACCCAAACACCCAAAGAAGCAGTATATCTTGTTTTCCTTTATGTTAAAAAGCCCTCATCGTAATCTCTGCTTATGGAACATCAAATGGAAGGAAAAGTTCTGCACAAGCTTATGTTCCAGCTTTCTCTGGATCTTAATATGTATAGATCTCAATTTAAATGACATAGGGCAAGATCAACTTGTTCCTTTCTCTGCATCTTAATATGTATAGATCTCAATTTAAATGATGTTGTTCATTTCTCTGGATCTTAGTATGTACAGATCTCAATTTAAATGATGTAGGGCAAGACCAAAATGTTCCTTTCTCTGGATCTTAGTATATATAGACCTCAATTTAAATCACGTAGGGCAAGACCAAAATGTTCCTTTCTTTGGATCTTAGTATATACAGATCTCAATTTAAATGACATAGGGCAAGACCAAAATGTTCCTTTCTCTGGATCTTAGTATGTATAGATCTCAATTTAAATGATCTGTGCCAAGATCAAGTTGTTTGTATCATAGAATCATAGAATGATAGAATGGTTTGGGCTGGAAGAGTCATTTAAAGGTCATTTAGTCTAACGCCCCTGCAGTTAGCAGGAACATCTTCAACTAGAGCAGGTTGCTCACAGCCTCCTTCAATCTGATCTTGAATGTTTCCAGGAATGGGATATCTACCACCTCTCTGGGCAACTAGGCCAGTGTTTCATCACCTTCGTGGTGAAAAATACCTTCTTTCTATCTAGACTAATTCTAGTCTCTTTTAGTTTAAAACCATCACCCTTTGTTGTGTCACAACAGGCCCTACTAAAAAGGCTGTCTTCCTATTTCTTAGAGGCTAAGTCATGCCCTCATCTTTCTTGTGAGACCCTTTCTGTATCTTTCCAATTTAGAGAGAAGGATGTTGTGGGGGATCATATTAGACCTTGCAGAAGTCTTTGCAGAAGATGACACCCATACCTCTTCCTTTGTCCACTGATGTAGTTATACATCATAGAAAGACAACAATTTGGTCAAGAGAGATTCGATGAAGCTGCTGTGGCTTTATGCATGATTTTCTGACCCCATCTTCAGCAAGGCATTTTTGTTGCTAAGTTATCTCTGAGGCAGGATGAAATTTGTTAAAGACCTCACGACAGCAAAACCTGGCAATATCCCCCATAATCTGGGATGACCATAATTACCTGTTTAAACTGAGGTTGGCATTTCCTCTGAATACAAATCCAACTGAATCACAACGACACCAAGACATCAAGAATATTTTGTTTCTCAAGACAAAATGTAGGTTGTGTTTTATTTAAGGTAATTAGTGTCAATTTCTAACCACCAAAGTCATTTCAGCTTGGCTTCCTAAGTCAAAAATCAAGATAGCCCTTCTCCTGGAAACAGTGTTGAAATATAACTAACCTATTTCCTGAGCAAGCTAAGCAGGTAGAGTTTCTGAAGAAAACAGCACAGAAAATTGTTACTTGCATTGGTCAAGCAGAAAATAATTTCTGCATTGTCTCCCCTTTGTGTAACCTGTTTTTCTGTAGAAAAAGAGCAGCTTGATTCTACAGACAGTTAGCTAAGTGAGGAGATGCAGCAGAGCAAGATTCAGTTCCTAGTTTTGCTAACAATTTAACTTCTTCCACTTATTTTTCCTAGACATACATCAGATTCAGTTTTTCATTGATAATATGAGGCCAGCGGTTTTATCCCCTTTAGCCCTTCATTTGTTCTGACCATTCTGTGTCAAAAGGCAAATTTTTTCAGCACTTAATGAAGGCTCTCCAATCCTGATCAAATACACATCATTTTATGTCCGTCTTTAAGAGAATCACTGTAGACATGCTGCTGAGCAGACAGCCATTTTCCCAGCTACATAGGCCTGGATTTCCAGGAAATTAATGTCCTAATAGATTATTAGAAAGAATTACATTTGAATACATTTTAAAATAAATAAAGGTTTCATTCAATAGATGGATTTGGAGGGTAAAGAACATGTTTGTTGTTTTAGTCTACTTCATATTAGAGTGGAGAAGAGAAGCCCGGAGAAGAGAAGGCTTTGAGGAGACCTGATAGTAGCCTTCCAGTATCTGAAGGGGGCCTATAGGAAGGCTGGGGAGGGACTATTTACAAGGTCTTGTAATGACAGGACAAGGGGCAATGGGTTTAAACTGTCAGAGGGGAGATTTAGACTGGATGTTAGGAGGAAGTTCTTTCCAGTGAGGGTGGTGAGGTACTGGCACAGGTTGCCCAGGGAGGTTGTGGCTGCTCCCTCCCTGGAGGTGTTCAAGGCCAGGTTGGAGGAGGCCTTGAGTGACCTGTACTAGTGGGAGGTGTCCCTACCTATGGCAGGGGGTTGGAACTAGATGATCCTTGAGGTCCCTTCCAACCTTACCATTCTACAATTCTATGATTCTATGATATTAAGGTATGAAGTACCTTAGGTATATTCATAGTAAGGTAATACATATCACACAATAATTAAGGTTGGAAAAGCCCTCTAAGAGGAGATCTTATTGCTGTTTTTACATATCTGAAGGATGTGTGTCAAGAAGAAAGGAGCAGTCTCTTTCCTGTGGTGTCCTGTGATAGAACAAGGGACAGTTGTTCTGGAGCACTCCAAGTTCCTTTCTTCTCCCCTCCCCTGCAGGTTTGAATAGAGACCCATGTAGAAGCCCATGCTGGGAATCGGGCTGGTGGTTGGCTGGGTTTTAGCACCCAGTATAAATGGCAAATGGACACTTTGTCTAGAAAACCATAAATAGAGCAAGGGAGAGGGCATGAGGTTCCTGCCTTAAAAGTGTCCCCACCTTAGGAGCCCCCTGCCTTGATAGAGCTCCTGTTTTGGACCGTCCTCGCTTTGGGCGGCTCCTACCTTTTTGCACTGCTCTTGGTTGTGCACCGTCCCTGCCTTTGGATGCCTCTCCCCACTTTTGCACCACTATGTGCAAATTTGCAGGCTTGACAAGTCCTGGGGTCCTTTAGAGAGAGCTGCTGGCGGTGCCTGGACTCAGCTGCTCTTGGACCTTACTCCAGGCGATTTCCTGGCTGATATTCTGAATTGGGCAGATCTGAGCAGTTTGGATCTCCCCTGCCGCTACTGAGGCAGTGTCACTTCCACGAACCCCTGTCATGTGGCAGTTGTGTTTTGAGACACTTCTGACTCTAGCAGCTTTTCCATCCGCCTTGGACTTCTGCCACGTGGATCCAGACCATTGGATATTGCTTGCAGTGTCAGAAGGCTGCCAAGCTGCAGAGAAATCCAGCAAGGGGTCATCACCCAATATCTCTCTCAGCTTCATGAGAAAAGCCTGATGCTCCCTTAATTCTCTGCTCAGCCTGATTGATAGTGGAGTGAAGCTGTGTTTATAGCTTAGCCTTTTCCATTTCCTGACTTCCTAACTCTCTAAATTTGTCCATAACATCCTGTTGAAGAATTCCCAATAGAATTAGAACCTGTAAATAAATCTAAACTAGTTTTGCATGTAGTTTTGGGGGTGGGGTTTTCAGGAAAGTAAAATAATTCCATTTTCATAATTCCTATCTTGAACACATTAATTCCCTGCCTCCACAACAACAATGGACACAAACTGGAGCACAGGAAGTTCCACCTCACTTCGTTCCTGTGAGTGTGATAGAGCCCTAGGACAGACTGCCCAGAGTGATTGTGAAGTCTCCTCTGGAAGTTTTCAAGACTCATCTTAGCGGATTCCTGTGTGACCTGCCCTAGGTGATCCTGTTTTAGCATGGGGGCTGGACTTGATCCTCCTGAGATCCTTTCCAACCCCTGTAATTCTGTGATACTACAACTAGAGTCCAACCATCAACCTGTCACCTTTAAGAACACGGATTTTCTCTTTCAACCCCTGCAAAGAAATAAGCAAACCCATTGTATCCCACTTTGTGAACTCTTACATAGTTTTTCTCCCCTCCATCTTCCATCTCTCCATATCTACCAGGATGTTAGACAATGTTATCATTAGGGCAAAAAACAACCCTGAAAGTTAAGGTATTTCTAAAACCCAACTATAAGTTTAAAAGGGAAGAATACAAAGTGATATATTGTGTTGCCTTTGCCTGTTCCATCAGTAAAATACTCATCCCTTATAAACACAGGGAGTCTTCCAAAGGCAACTGAGATTCAAATCTTTTAATGATCAAGTGGAACAGGGAATGTACTTCCTTCTTGATTTGACAGATAAAGGTGACAAGTAACAGCTCTTTAATCCTTAGAGAGGATGCTGGGTACAAGAGGTACAGAGTGCAGGCTGAACAAATGTCCTGATTCAGTTGGAAACTTTAAAGGCAATTCAGTCTTTTGCAAATGTCCATCACCCAGAGAGTGTAAAATGAAACGACAGACACCTATAGAGATCAGACACCTCCAGCTTTTCAGCACATCCTTTATGCCAACACACACTGAGCTCACCACCCTCATTAAGCTGAAGTAGCAAAGTCAAAGAGTTACCCGGGTGAATGCAAGGAATGGACAGGATTCATTAAAATAATAAGCAGGAGGGACTGGTTTTAGCAGATGAGTAGCTGTAAGCAAGGTGTAACATGCATTGTCAGACTTTTTTTTTCAAGTGACATTATCCAGCAGTGTGTGGAGAGGAGAATGACTGTCAGGACAGAAAGGGAAATTCGAGTGGCTGTTTTCAGATGATGAACATTTGTTTGCTAACAGAAAATATTTCCATATCCTGATTTACTCTGCAGTTGTTGTCAGAAGTACTCTGAGCTGCATCCCCAGCAGTGTGGGCAACAGGTGGATGGAGGGGATTCTACCCCTCTGCTTCACTCTGCTGAGAACCATCTGGAGTCTTGTGTCCAGCTATGATGTCCCCAACACAAGAAGGACACGAAACTGTTAGAGGAGGCCACAAAGATGATCACAGGGCTGGAGCACCTCTGCTACGGAAACAGGTGGAGAGAGTTGGTATGGTTCAGCCTGGAGAAGAAAAAGCTCTGGGCAAACTTTCTAACAGCCTTCCAGTGTTTGAAGGGGGCCTCCAGGAGAGCTGGAGAGGGACTTTTGGCAAAGGCATGGAGGACAAAGATTAATGGCTTTAAACAGAAGGAAGCTCAGGCAAGACTGGACATGAGGAATCAGTTCTTCCCCATCATGGTGTTGAGGCACTGGAACAGATTACTCAGAGAAGCTGTGGAGGCTCCAAGCCTGGAAGTGCTGAAAGCCAGTTTGAAAGGAGCCAAGGACTTGAGCAAGCTGTTGAAGTAGGAGGTGTCACTGCCCGTGGCAGAGGTTTTGGAACTAGATGACCTTTAAGGTCCTTTCCAACCCAAACCATTAAGTGAAGACAGAATGAACAGCTCATGTGTTATGCTTTATGAAAACCTCAATAAATATGGTTTGCCTTTGGCATAACTATGCCAAACTTATCCTCAATAAAAGAAAAAAAATAATTTCTTTTGAAGGAAAGCTCCTAGGAAGGATTCTTGATTCCTGGGCAGTTCTAGGGCTAGGAAGTGAGATAAATATTCCAAGGAGCAAATTAAATTGCAGCCAAGAAGAAATTAAAATTCAAAATAGTGTGTACTTTGAACCATAGGTCTCCACATATTACACCATTATAAATAACTAAAAATTAAGCTTCAGAATTATGATACTTAGGTTGCACTTGCCATCAACTGAGAGACAGCACCTTATAAGGATAATTTATTTGAATACATAAAAATCCCTCTAAAATAAGCAAACTAACCATTTATTCTCTCTCTGTGGCTAGCTGTGTCTAGCAAGATAAATATAGCTAGTTTATTTTGTATGTTTAATTTCTAGATGCTTAAAATCAGTAAAATGCAATCAGACCCTTGAGCAGTCTGCTGAAAGAGATAACAGAACTGTGGAGAAGCAGGGACTGATGCCTTGTAAATCAAGATAAATAAAAATACAATTGGAATTGTTCCACAGATTAACTTTTTTTTTTTTTTTTTTTGAGCCACAAGGTAATGGAAATTGCCACTAAATTTACTGTAAAATATTGTTTATCAGGAAAGAGAATGGTAATTATATTAAACATAAAATACACACAAAGCATTGTACTGGAATGCAATTTTTCAAAGGGGATGCTCATGCTAGCCTGAAATAAAATGGTGTGGCACCAATGCAAAATGTGTTGCCAGCAGAGGCACTAACTCAACCCCTGGAACACTTCAGACATCCAGCTATTCTGTTGCTCTTGACAGCTTCTTAAGAGCTTTGGACATTCTTGGAAAGCACCAAAGTGAGCAAAGATGTGGAAATTCACATACAAACTGTCCAACTGCAGTTAGCTGCAAGTGCATTTCTGAGTTGCTCATTGTGCTCTCCTACTATATGTAACACAGCTCAGTCACTACAGCATCTGCCTTACTGTCCCAATCTGATTTGCTTGGAGGGTTGTTTCTGTTTCACCCACAGTGAGATTAAGAACAAGTCAAATGGTGTCCAACAGTATATTATTGTCAAAAGAGGGGTTCAAGATAGGATAGGAGGAATGATTTTTAAAAAAAAAAATTACCAAAAAAAAAAAAAATATAAGTTAAGATACCTTTATAGATTCAAGAAAAGTCACCACCAGTGGCAAGATCCAACAGTGCCTTGCGAGTCTGGCATTCCCACTGGTCAATAAAGAGAGGTCCTTCTCTGCTGTTGCTTGGGGAGAGGGGTCCTCCTCTGTTGTTCCTGATGACTTGGTGTTGGAAGAGGATTTCCGAGGGAGGATCCTTCTTTTCTGCATCCCAATGGTACCATTTTCAAACAGTTGGAGTCCTGAGATTTCTGGCCAGTTCCAGGGAGCTTCATGCATATGCATGGTGAGCATGGGATCAGGGGATGGTATGCGTGGTTCATTTTGGCACAGGCTCACTGTGCAAGAGGACTGTTTTAGGGTTCCCATCACACAAAGCCTTCTCAAAGTCAATGACCTAGCATCCTTATACCTGCTCAGTAGGCCTTGAAAACCACAAGACCTGTTTGAGCCAACTGCTTAGCCACAACATGTCCATCAGTAGAGCTCTGGTGCAAACTTGCCAAACACTGTTTGAGACATAAGTCCCTTTTTAGCTGGTTGCCCAGCCACCTTTGGTGCTGCCAACTGGCTTTCTACACTGATACTGAGTATTTCAGATCAGTAAAAAAAGGGTGAGATCCCCAGTGTGTTAAAAAACCATGCTTCATTCTCACTCTCAAAGTACAGTGCCAATTTTCTATTCCTTGCATTTTAACATACTTCTATTTAATTATTTCTATCAGTAAATGCTCTTTCCAGACACACACCAAAAAAAAAAAAAAAAAAAAGAAACCAGAATAAACATGATGAAATCTGATTTATACCCTCCTATAAATCACCAGTTCCTGGAACTACCTGCACATTTATGTTCACCTATGATAAAGTGTACTAGGTAGCCCACAATTAACCTTTCACTCTTTTGCAGCTATTATACTGCTAGAAGAGGCAAGTGGATCAGATAAATCAGAAGGCATGTCTAGCACACTGCAGAGCTATCTTGTCTGGAGAGAAACACGATGGATCAACTGTGCTAATGCAGCTGCTGAAAACCAGGATGGCCCCAGTTCCTTCCTTGACTATAGAGAAACTAATTTCTATGCTTAGAATACAAACACTAGAGAAGTGTTTCAGTCACTTGGAGCTCATATTGTCACCTTTCAATTTTTTAAATTATTATTAATAATATTTTTAAATCAAAATGCTATTGTTTTTAAGTCATAGAATCATAGAATGGTAAGGTTGGAAGGGACCTCAAAGATCATCTAATTCCAACCCCCTACCATAGGCAGGGACACCTCCCACTAGTACAGGTCACTCAAGGCCTCGTCCAACCTGGCCGTGAACACCTTCAGGGACAGAGCATCCACAACCTCCCTGGGCAACCTGTGCCAGTGTCTTACCACCCTGATACAAATAAGTAGTATCAGCTAATATTTTAAATCAATAGCATTTTGAAGCTTAAAAAAGCTGCTTATGAACTTCATAGGCAAAGGAAGTTCCATGTAAACATGAGGAAAACATTTTTTTCACTGTGAGAGTGATGGAATACTGGAAGAGGCTGCCCAGGGTGGGTGTGGAAATATGCAAAACCTGCCTGGATGCATTCCTGTATGATCTACTCTAGGTGATGGTGCTCTGGCAGGGGAGTTGGACTGGATGATCTTTCAAGGTCCCTTCCAACTCCTAACATTCTGTGATTCTGTGAGTCTTAAGTCTCTATGCAGTACTAAGCTTGGTAGACTTAGATAATGGTTGAACTTGATGTTCAAGGTCTTTTCCAACCCAAACAGTTCTGTGATTCTATAGCATAATCTAAAGAGTTAGAAATGTTTGCTAGGGAAACTTTCTGAGGGGTTATCTTTAAGTTTTTGTCTGTATTTTTCTCCACATCTTTCACTCCTGTTGGAACTGAAATAGGGTCCTGGGACACGGCATTGTGGAGCTACACTGAGGCTTGTGGGGCTCTTACAGATACATTAGAAATGAGCTGTAGTGCCTAGAAATTATTATTTGGACAACAAAAGAAATATGACATCCAGAACAAGGTTCTGTTTGCTGTTTTAAATGCTTGAAGAATTCAAATTTAGAGTCATACACAACAAGGCTTAATAAAACCAAGCAGAAGTAATCAGCTAAAATGTGGAGATACCAGCTTTTCTGTAGAGCACTGAGTCTTAGGTATTTGAACTGCTTGTACAAAAGGAAATAACTTTAGGAAACCATCCAAGCATTGCTGAATCATGAATTCATTCTCCTGCAGTTGCACAAAAGATCTCCCCACCTTGTGACATGTCACATTTGCTGGGGAAAATGATACCCTGTCACCTATAAAATCCCACAGTCACCTTCCAAGTACATTGATTTCTTATTACTCTTAATTAATTCTTTTTATTTTGAGTTTTTCAGCTACCCAGGTTGTGCAAGTATTTCTCTGCTCATGTGAGTCTTCCTGGATGAAACCCCTCTTTAAAACCATACCTTTATTTTTAAAGAAATCAATCTGGATGTGTGACAGCACATGGCTTGTTCTCTTTCAGTTTCTGCTACCTCCAACTGTTATGGGTAGAGTCCAAAACTTAATGCATGTAGGGCTAAGCTTTCATGGGTAGGAAGCGAGGATTAAGCAAACAGAAGTAAACTGACCTGCACTCAAAGTAGCAATTTTCCCCCCTTCCCTCATTTCTACTTTTTGGCAGCACTTCTTAAAACATTGAAGAGACATTCCTTGGTCTGTACTACATGCCTAGGGATTTTTTCTAGGAAAAAAGTCAAGAAAATAAATCCCTAGACAAAATTAGTTGAATGAAAGAATAACTTGTGCAGAAATGGCTACCTTTAGACACTGTTCTCAAAGGTACAATGGACAACCATCTCCATTTAAAGAAACAGCCAGCCAAGTCCTGGGCTACATCAAGAGCAGTGTGGGCAGCAGGGCAAGGGAGGGGATTCTGCCCCTTTACTCTGCTCTTGTCAGACCCCACCTGGAGTACTGTGTGCAGTTCTGGAGCCCTCAGCACAGGAAGGACATGGAAGTGTTGGTGCAGGTCCAGAGGAGGCCACAAAGATGATCAGCTCTGCTATGAGGACAGGCTGAGAGAGTTGGGGTTCTGCAGCCTGGAGAAGAGAAGGCTTTGAGGAGACCTTAGAGTAGCCTTCCAGTATCTGAAGGGGGTCTACATGAAGGCTGTGGAGGGATTATTTACAAAGTCTTGCAACAACAGGACAAGGGGCAATGGGTTTAAACTGTCAGAGGGGAGATTTAGACTGGATGTTAGAAGGAAGTTCTTTACAGT
>VWZE01004506.1:153066-173114 GCA_013396675.1 Eubucco bourcierii | reverse complement strand
CTGCTCCAGCCCTCTGATCATCTTTGTGGCCCTCCTCTGGACTCGCTCCAACACTTCCATGTCCTTCCTGTGCTGGGGGTTCCCGAACTGTACACAGTACAGTTCTCTCAGCCTCCATTTCTCCAGGCTAAACAACCCCAGTTCTTTCATCCACCCCTCACCAGGCCAGTTCTCCACATCCTTCACCAGCTCTGCACCCACTCCATCACCTCAATATCTTTCTTGTAGTATGGGGCCTAAAACTGAACACCAAACTTTAAGTAGTGCATCACCACACATATTCCATATCATCCAGGACAAATTGTGTGTTCTGTATTCCACACATTATACATTCAGATACTCAGTGATAGGATTTCTAATGAATATGCTGTTGATACAATATTGAAAGTGCAATAGTTAGAAAAGGAATTCTGAAATGTGGTTTTTTTAAGGAAAAAAACCCACCATATTTCTACAATGCTGAAACTCTGCAGTCATATATAATGAATTGCACACATGAACCAACTGTAAAGACTGAACCAATAAAGAGACAAAATAAATACCACAAGATACTGATAAAGCAGAAAATACAGTAGGGGAAGACAAAAGACACAGGAGTTTCACAGGATCACAGGATGTTAGGGGTTGGAAAGGACTTCCATAGATCATTCAGTCCAACCCCCCTGCCAGAGCAGGACCATAAAATGTAGCACAGGTCGCACAGGAACACATCCAGACAGGGCTGCAAAGCCTCCAGAGAAGGAGATTCTACAACCTTCTTGGGGAGCGTGTTTCAGTGCTCCATGACCCTTACAGTCAAGAAGTGCTTCCTCATGTTGAGGTGGAACTCTCTGTGCTGTAGTTTTTATCCATTGCTCCTTGTCCTATCAAGGAGAGCAAATGAGAAGAGTTTGTCCCCTCCCTCTTAACCCCCAGCCCTCAGATATTTATAAACATTGATTAGATCTCCTCTCAATCTTCTCTTCACCAGACCAAACAGCCCCAGGTCCCTCAGCCTCTCCTCATGTGGCAGTGTTCCAGCTCCTTAATCATCTTCATAGCCCTAAGTTAATTTCATTTTACCTGCAATTAATTGTTAAAACATAGATAAAAATATATAACATATATAAAATACTCCCCAAAACTCCAGCAAATTGTAGAGAATTAGAGTTATTAAATGAATCTTTAGATCTATTTTTCCTGTTTTACTTGAATTGTTAAAATATAGATAAAAAATATAATTACATATATAANTATAGAGAATTAGAGTTATTAAATGAATCTTTAGATCCATTTGTCCTGTTTTACCTGAAGTTGTTAAAATATATATACACATATATAAGATACTCCCCAAAACTCCAGCAAATTATAGAGAATTAGAGTTATTAAATGAATCTTTAGATCTATTTTTCCTGTTTTACTTGAATTGTTAAAATATAGATAAAAAAATATATATGCATATATAAAATACTCCCCAAAACTCCAGCAAATTATAGAGAATTAGAGTTATTAAATTAATCTTTAGATCCATTTGTCCTGTTTTACCTGAAGTTGTTAAAATATATATGCACATATATAAGATACTCCCCAAAACTCCAGCAAATTACAGAGAATTAGAGTTATTAAATGAATCTTTAGATCCATTTGTCCTGTTTTACCTGAAGTTAATTGTTAAACTATAGATTAAAAAATATATGCATATATAAAATACTCCCCAAAACTCCAGCAAATTATAGAGAATTAGAGTTATTAAATGAACCTTTAGATCTATTTGTCCTTAGGGCCAAGTGTTACTTTTCACTCTACCATTCACCTCATTGCTAGGGCTAAGTAAATAATGTAGTGATAAAAGTTTGAAGGTATGCATAGGCACCTGTGGAATTTGGACATGTCCTTTGAAAGACCATCTTGTAGCTGAGGTTTTTAAATGCACCCATTCTCCAGGAGCATCTAGATTTCTGTTCCAAAGAAAGACATTTGTAGTCATTGAAGACTCATTACAAATCTCAGTTAATATTAAAAAAAAAAAAAGTTTCCCTCTCAAATGTCTGAATACATAAAGATAACAAAGGGATGAATCTTTCTATATTTGCAGGAAGAAATTAAATTGCTTTTTCCAAAGCTAACATCACAGTGAAATGAATGCTGGTTCCACTGAAGCTTCACTATCAATTGCAGCCTCAATCCACAGCATATAAATAAGGAGCAGAGCCAAACTTACACAGCTTTAGAAAAGGTCACAGATGCCGTGTTCCTGCCATGTCTTCCAAAAGCTCTTTAAACTTATGCCACACATTGTGTGTTTAACCTGTATCCTTCAGTATCCAAAACTCTTGGCGTAGTGCCAGGCAGAAAAAGACCTGGGGGTGCTGACTGACAGCCAGTGTGTGCCCAGGTGGCCAAGAAGGCCAACATTGTCCTGGCCTGGATCAGGCATAGTGTGACCAGCAGAACCAGGAAAGTGATTCTCCCCCTGTTCCCAGTACTGGAGAGGCCACACTTTGAGTCCTGGGTTCAGTTTTGGAGCTCTTACTACAGTACAGACATCAAGGTGCTGGAACAGAAAAGGGCAACAAAGCTGGTGAAGGGTCCGAAGAACAGGTCTGCTGAGGAGCAGCTGAGGAAATTGGGTTTGTTTACTGATGGGAGACTATTGCTCTCTACAGCCTACATGAAGGGAGGCTGGAGCAAGGTGGAGCCTACTCTCTTCTCCCTAGCATCAAATGAGAGAATGAAAGGAAATGGCCTCAAGTTTAGATTGGATGTCAGGGAAAAATTCTTTCCTGAAAGAGTGGTCAGGCATTGGAACAGGTTGCCCAGCGAGGTGATGGAGTCACCATCCCTGGAGGCGTGCAATAAACATTTAGACACGGCACTTGAGGACGTGGTTACGTGGGCATTGTGGTGTTGGGTTGGGACTCGGTTTTAGAGGTTTTCTCCCAACCAAATTTATTCTGATTCCATAAAGATTGTTGGTCTAAAACTCGCTGTGCTTCAGCTTGTTTCTCAAACACCATGAAGTCAGTTCTTCTGCCTACTCCCATACAGTTTCCTCTTCCTTGTTCTATAGCATTGCTCACTACACAGATGCTGGCTTGCCTGGTGAAAGAGCTCTGCACCTGGCTGATTCTCTGCTTCAGCCATGACAAACTGTTTGCACATCTGGCAATATGTATGTAGGGCAATGAGGCACAGGCTCAGTGGCATTGCTTACCCATTGCTAATTTAGGATACGGTTGTTGGGGACTAGCTGCTTAGATTATGTAGAAATAATGAATGATGATTAAGGACTAATCAGAACTTTAAAAAAAAAATCATGACATTTCAATTTTCTCCAGAGACAGAAATGCTTACTTTGAGGAAACTTAATTCTGAACAAGATAGATGGTGTTACACTGTCTTTTAACAGGATTGTCTTTTTTTTTTTTTCTTCTCTGCATCAGTTACTATGAGTACAAAGTAAAATAAGTATCTTAGAGAGTGTTCCTTATAACCAACTAAGTGCAGATTCCCCAAATTTCTAATTAATTCCAAGCACCTTACAGAACAATAGAGGTACACATGGAACCTTGATCACAGAAAACCCATGGGAACATCTCTAAACCTCTTTTGTTTCTTCTATTTCAGAACCAGCAAATCATAGAATGGTCTTAGTTGGAAGGAACCTTAAAGATCACCTAATTCCAACCCTCTTGCCATGGGCAGGGGCACCTCCTTCTAAATGAGCTTGCTCAAGGCCCCATCCAACCTAGCTACCATCAATCACTTCCAGGCTTGGAACCTCCACGACATCTCTGAGCAGTCTGTTCCAGCACCTCATCACCCTCATGAGAAGGAATTTCCTCCTAAAGTCTAATCTAACTTCAACTTCTTCCATTTCAAAACCATTATGCTTCATCCTGTCACTCCATGCCTTTGTCAAAAGTCCCTCTCCTGCTTTCCTGAAGCCCACTTCAAATACTGGAAGGCTGCTAGGAAGGTTTCCCTGGAGCCTTCTCTTCTGCAGGTTGAATGATATTTAGCTTAATTTCCACAGCCATGTAAAGCAAGTGTTAATGAATAAACTTCTGTCACAAGAAAAAGCTGACTTAGCCCTGGCTTATTCAAGGCAATCAGGTATTGGAATTAATCAGTAGTAGAAGCATTCTGGTTTACTACCTCAAGGAATTAGATTAGCACATTTCCTTTTTTGTTTACATCTGGAAAAAAAATTTAAAAGTGAAAACCTTTTCAGAAAATACAAAGTTGTCTCCAAACACTATGATTAATCTGACAAATAAACTCTGGCTTTTTTTCTGTGACAAATTATAATCACTAAAGAAAGTAAGAAAACCGAAAGCCTGTTCTCTTAATCAGCTGTTGAACTAACAAAGGCAAAACTTGTGGTTGCCACTAAAAAAACAAAACAAAACAAAAACCAAACAAACAAACCTTGCCCAGGGAGGTTGTGGCTGCTCCCTCCCTGGATGTGTTCAAGGCCAGATTGGATGAGGCCTTGAGTGAGCTGTACTAGTGGGAGGTGTCCCTGCCTATGGCAGGGGGTTGGAACTAGATGATCCTTGAGGTCCCTTCCAACCTTACCATTCTATGATTCTATGATTCTGTGAAAAGATTTTTGGAGTCAGGGAAAAATCTTTATCTTTCCAGTTACTCTTGTTTTCATTTTGTCACTTCCAAATGAACAGCTAGTCTGGGAAATATGATAATGCATTTGTCCACCCAAGAGAACCTATTTACTGCGTGGTTCCTGAACAATATGAAGGTTATGATTTAATAACTCTTTTTTGTTTGTTTGGTTTTGGTTTGTTGGTTTTTGTTTCCTTTTCCTAGATAAGGAATTAGGTCTAGGAAGATTCTTCATATCAGCACCAGATGACATGTCTCACCAGAACTAGTTGGAGAACATCTCTGTCTCAAAGCTCACAGACATTTAATCATTCCTTCACTATTCTGGGCAGCTACAGACTGACCTCACAGCCATCAGCTGCTTCTGGACTGTCAGCTACAATAGTTTGTAATACAAGGGCTATTTTGCATGCTGCTTTACCAGGAAGAAATGCCACTAACTGTGACAACAATCCTAATTAGTTGTTGAAATACCATTGTGAAGATCTGTCACCAGCGATTACTCATCTCTTTAATGGTTCCTTCAAACAGAAGCTATGTTTCAGCTATTTAGAAAATGGCCAATATCATTATCATTCCCTGAGGGGCTTATCTAAGCACTCTGAAGGATTACTGTCCAATTTTACTTTTAAGCAAGGCTGCAAAAGTCAAGAAATAGACACTTTTCAGGGGGGAAATAAAACATCTTTACAACACGAATTTCAGCCGCAGGAGGTTGGGAGCAGTTAGAGACCTCTAGGCGAACTATAACCCAGCAATTACAAGGAAAGCATCCTCTGAAGGGTAGAGAGGGAGCAAGATTTTAAGAGAATGAGGCCAGTAGGGGATAAGTAGTGAGGATGAGACTCAGGACTTTAACAACACATTTGATTTCCAAAACTTTCTGTTGGTATCATGAGCTAAAAACTCCACCACAGGGCAATTGTGGGCTGGCTCAGCGAAAGCCATCAGGATAACTGCTGTAGGTAGCAAACCAGAGATGTTTCTGAGTTAATAAAGAACTGTTAACAAGCAAAGTCTTAACAACTGAGTTAAGATTACAATACACTATTTTTAGTTAGCCAACATATTTGTCTTTGCCTCCTCAATACAAGACAGTCATTCCCTGCACCCAGAGTCAGGAGATTCAAAGACTGCTGCCTGATACCAGCAAAGAGCTCTCTAGTTCTAGGCATGCAGGAATAGAAATAGACACTGACATAGCAGAAGGTACTAGCTGAAGAACTGCCGAGGTCTGTCATCATGTAAGCCTACTGTCAAGAGAGATTGAAGTGTTCTTTTCCAACTGCCTAGTACATCACTGGTATCAACCACTGCAAATTTATTATGTCTGGTAGTGCTTCCCATTATGTGAAAACATCCATTCCTGTAGCAGGATCATTACAGGGCAAGGATGGAAACACTCTTGGAACAATATCATTGAAGACAGTGATTTGTTCACTTCAGAGATTTTTGCAGCAGTACAGCAATTTAATGTTCTTAAGACTAGCTTAAGGTTCTCTGATGCACTGACCTGGCAGCACAGCACCTACTACAAACAGGGGGATAGGAGGTCCTCAGGGATTGCTAGGACTGAGTTTGGTGAGAACATATTCTTCTGCACAGTGTACTAACCCAAATAATCCAACTTCCTTGCAGATAAATGCCTGAAGGGAGGTTGTAGCCAGGTGGGGGTTGGTCTGGGGGTTGGTCTCTTCTCCCAGGTAACAGGACAAGGGGACACAGTCGCAAGTTGTGCCAGGGGAGGAGTAGCCAGGATGTTAGGAGGACGTTCTTGACAGAGAGAGTGATGGGCATTTGAATGGGCTGCCCAGGGGGGTAGTGGAGTTGCCGTCCCTGGAGGTGTTGAAGAAAAGACTGGATGGGGCACTTAGTGCCATGGTCTAGTTGCTTAGCTAGGTCTGGGTGATAGGTTGGACTGGATGATTTTGGAGGTCTCTTACAACCTGGTTTATATATATATATATGTAAATCAAATGCAAAGCAACAGAAAATAAATAAATTACAAAAACATAATCTGTTTGACAAGACTGAAGCCATAGAGTTTGACTTGGAGTGAAATATCACTTTGTTTCCTGTTATTGAAACTATAAAACCAAACAATTCCCCTTGCTATTTCAAAAGGAAAATAAAATCCATCCTATTTCAGAATTCTTACTACCTACAACTTTTCTTGTTTCCATTGGCTATTAGATACCACATTTGAGGTTCATTTGTTTGTGATTCTCAAGCTCTAAAATCTACACCTTTTCCATAAACCAAACAGAACATTTTAGCAAATGGACTGAAGTGTCTCTTGCTACAGTTCTTTCTCCTTCTCTATGAATTTTGGACAGTTCATGTAACTCTCCTGTGGACCATTAGACAGTATTAATTTAGTCAGTAATACATACCCCTCTTTTTAAGGAAGGCAGTTATTTATGTAAGTTCTGTTGATGATTTCTTGTGAAACATCTTCAAAGGGATGTTGAAGGGAAATAAAACTTGACTTTTGAAAGAAACCATGGAGGATAAGTGAATATAAACCAGAAAGAAACATGTCTTCCTACCTAGAGATCTCAGTTGGTGAGTACAACCAGGAGAGTTTTCTGCAGGGTTGGAATAACATATGGGAGGTTCTGATGAGACTGACATGAAGTATCTAAGGATCTCATCAGAGACTTAAAACTAAACGAGAACAGACATGTAGCAGGTTTTGGGTTTTGTGGGGGTTTTTGTTTTGTTTTGTTTTGTTTTTTTAAAGCTCTTTGCCTCTCATTTCAACATACTCAGATCACACCATTTGTAAATCCAGTTGTCAGGGCATGGAAATGTGGAGACTTGTGAGGCAGAAGTCACTCAACCATCTGGCAGGCAGGACTGAGTGATGCAGAGTAAAGCTTCTCCATTTCATTTCAATAGCATGTTATACAAAACAAGTAAGCAGGGACACCTTGGCATAGAAAGCAAAGAGTATTTAAAAGGAAAAAAAAAATTCCTCATCTAATTTAGCAAGCACACGAAGAACAGCTCGCCCAGTGACAGCTACAACAAAAGAATAATCCTGTAATGGCTCTCTGACAGTTTATTTGCAGTGCATATGCTTAGGCAGTACCTACTGTTTATTTTCTAAGCAGCTTAGCAGATGGGAGGTAAGTAGGATGATTATTATAATTCAATATAAAATACATTTAAATAAAGTTGGGGGTCTGACTTAAGCCCTTAAAGTCAAAATATATAAGTTAACTCTCCAGCAACATCCTTAGCTCAGCTGCTATTCTTATTTTCTAAATGTGGAACAGCCTCTTATCACAGGCTGCCACACCACTGGACAATGTAGAATTGGTATGAGGAAAGAATTAGTTCCAGCAGCTCCCGAGGAACAAGATTCCACACCACAGGCAATTTGACACAACTTCTAACAGGCCATTTTCCACGTACAGTTCTTTTTGCAGTTGAAACATGGTTTTACACTTTTGTTTGTTTTTCTAATATCTACCCTTTCATACATGTCTGATCCAACTTTACAAAGTGTCTCAGGGAATTAGCATCTCGGCAAAATACTATTCTCTAGTATCATTGTGAGAAACACAAGATTATGTCATTTGCTCAAGCTCCCCCCCAAAAAAAAGTCAGTCTTATAATAGAGCATTTTATTAGTGTCCATTTTCCAGGTAAACTCTTCCAATCACTTTAAGGGTTTTGATATTATATTTAAAAAATTAATTGTTTCAGGGAGTATAGGAACAAGCCACCAGAGAATTTAAGGAAGGGAAACAAAACTTAATTCTGAGGATGAAACTGTATTCCAATTTATTATTCCATTTCCATTAAATTACAAACTAACAAGACATGAAACCATCAAGGAAAGTGCATCATATTGCAGTCACAGAAGTTACAAGGTGGTCCTCAGTGGCTTGGATCAATTAGGATACTGAATTGAGTATCTGCCAGTGCAGACATTTAGTGATGAGATGTCTCAGTGAGGCATTCAGGGCTTACACCTAAAGACTACTGTTTATTACCCACTGCCACAACAGCAAAAAGGGAGGCAAACCACGACTAATACAGCTTTTTAAACAGATCTTAACTGTTTAGTTAATTAAGGGCTAGGATGCTCCTAGATATGAAGAAAGGCTTAAAAACAGAACATAGGGTTGAGAGAAGACTGGATATTTTTTTTTTCATTTATAGGTGTAGAATAAAATGTATTTCCAAGAATTTGGAGTACAAATAATGGTGCTAAAAAAACCACTAACCAACTAACCAAAAAAAACCCCCAAAAACAACCAAACCAAGCCAACAAAACACAGTATCACATCCAATAGCATGTCCTCTGCCTGTCCATAGGATGAACATTCATGGAACATTGATTTAGATAATCTAATGGGAGATTTGATAAATGCATGGAACAATCCATCTAGAACACAAGAAGTTACTCATGGAAGCATCAAAGATACATCAGAGAACGGATGAATATAAAATCTCTGTGCTTGCTTTCTGCTTATCCTGGAGCTTCCTGCTGAAACTCCTGATGGGTAGGATGCTAGGGTTTATATGCATTTGATTTCTAATACTCTGCTTTTCACAACAGCTACAGGTATCAGAATAAAATTAGAAAGGAGAAAAAAAAAATAATGTCCTACTGTGATCAATGTTCTCACATCTCTGCCCTGGTGAGGCCTCATCTGGAGTATAGAGTCCAGTTCTGGGCTCCCCAGTTCAAGGACAAGAAACTGCTTGAGAGGGTTACAGCAGAAGGTTCCAAAAATTACAAGGAGACTAGAACATCTCTCTTATGAAGAAAAGCTGAGGGCCTTGGGGCTTTTTAGCCTAGAGAAGGCTGAGGTAGCATACCCTCAATGCTTATCAATACTTAAAAGGTGGGTATCAGGACAATGGGACGAGTTGTTTTTTTACTGGTGCCTAGTTCAGCACAATCAAACTCTGTAAAGGAAGAGTAGAAAATACAGTACCAGAAGTACCTCACTAGTGCCTTACTGCTCTTGTAAGATCCACTTATACCAACAGATCTGCTACAGAGTGCATTGCCCAAACTACATAACGAAGTGCACCTAAATATCTTAAACCCAACCAAGGTTCTTCTCATTGAACTATATATTTGATCTGGTAAACTTAAAGTAAAAACAAATCACATCCAATTCTTCCCCTTTCCAACATTACATTAGAAATTCCTTTAAAAGCAGGTTCAATTCCAGCAGCTAAATTATGTTAAACCCAAATTGCTTTTCACTGTCACAGTGACTATTGTTCTGAGTGCAGACAGATTTGTGGTTTGGGTTTTTCCTGTTTTCCCAAGCTGTAGGACTGTAGGAGCTTACTGTGGCAGGCAGGTATGGTAGCAAATCTCACTAACGGAGTTCTTCCCTCTCTACTAGAGGCAATTTAATTTGTAAAATAACAAGGATTTAAGTTTACATTTCATACCCCTGAACTCAGGGCAAATTTGAACAGCTTACTTTCCCCAGCAGATAACATGAGAAGCTCTTCTGTGAAGAGCTAAGAACTTTCTGCAGGTAGACTCTACCAGACCTTTCTGCTCCATGGCTTAGAAACAACATTTCTGCAGAGATTCTAAATATCTAGCTGAATTTCACCTTGAAAATTCATCATTGCATCCCAGTATTTGTACAGTTCTGTCATTCACAAGAGCACTTGCTTGTGGAAAAGCAGTTTTTCCCACCACACCATCAATATGATTAACTGGCCTCATCGTTAACTGTCCTCTGGCAGGGAGTTTGAAATAGATGATCTTTGAGGTCCCTTTCAACCTTACCTTTCTATGATTCTATGATCATGGTACAACACAAATGTTCAGTGTAGGATTTTCACCAATGAATTTATTTGCAGAAGCATGTCTTCCCACCAAGTACACAGCTTGATATATACATCTGTTTCCTAGAATGGGACTCCTGGATGCCATAACAAACCCATCAGACAGCATAACCACCTCCTCCTCCTGATGCTGATGGGTTGGAGGCTTTTTCTCTAAAGTGTAGTACTGAGTAAAGAACAAAACCAACAGCTGCCAGCATCCTAACCAAAAACAGTTCCCCCTTTGCATGCATGCTTCGCTGTATTGAAACACATGCAGAAAAGTGAAAGGGTGAAATGAAGGGGTGTGCAGTTCTGGAGCCCTCAGCACAGGAAGGACATGGAAGTGTTGGAACGGGTCCAGAGGAGGGTCACAAAGATGATCAGAGGGCTGCAGCAGCTCTCCTATGAGGACAGGCTGAGAGAGTTGGGGCTCTTCAGCCTGGAGAAGAGAAGGTTTCCAGGAGACCTGATAGTAGCCTTCCAGTATCTGAAGGGGGCCTACAGGAAGGCTGGGGAAGGATTATTTACAAGGTCCTGCAACGACAGGACAAGGGGCAATGGGCTTAAACTGGTAGAGGGGAGATTTAGACTGGATGTTAGGAGGAAGTTCTATACAGTGAGGGTGGTGAGGCACTGGCACAGGTTGCCCAGGGAGGTTGTGGCTGCTCCCTCCCTGGAGGTGTTCAAGGCCAGACTGGACGAGGCCTTGAGTGAGCTGTACTAGTAGGAGGTGTCCCTGCCTATGGCAGGGGTTTGGAACTAGATGATCCTTGAGGTCCCTTCCAACCTTACCATTCTAGGATTCTATGACATACACACACCCCTGTACCATCATGCTATACCGTCGTTTGGTTTACTTGTAAAAGAACTGCTACTGAAGGAGTCACACCAGGTCATCAGGAACAAGTGAGATATTTTTAACACTAATGGGAAAGGAAATTTTCTTACATTGTGTTAAACAGAAGGAAGAAATTCTTCCCTCCGAGGGTTGTGAGGCACTGGAAGAGGTTGCCCAGAAAAATTCTAGAGGCTCCAAGCCTGGAAGTGTCAGGCTGGATGGTGCCTTGAACAAGTTGGTCTAGTAGGCAGCACTCCTGCTACTGGTAGGAGGGTAGGGACTGCTTCACATTTAAGGTCCCTTTCAACTGAAACCCTTCTATGATTCCATATCCTCAGTCTAGAGACATAAACTCCAATCCTTACTAAAATGTTAGAACAGGAACACACGCCTAGGCTAATAAAGCATTCTACTCTGAATTTACTGCTTTGGGCTCTGCATCCATGCTTTCAAATATGGATCGATCACTTTCAGTAGGTGACTCAAAATACAACACAAATCCATGGAATGGTTTGGATTGGAAGGGATCTTCACAATTACCTACTTCCAAATCCCTGCTATGAGCAGGGACACCTTCCACTAGGCCAGGTTGCTCAAGACCCTGTCCAATTTGTCCTTAAGGAGAAAGCATCCACAACCTCCCTGGGCAACCTGCTCCAGTGTCTCACCACCCTCATTCTAAAGAACTATTTTCTAACATTCAGTCTAAACCTACTCTCCTCAAGCTTAAATCTGTTCCCTCTCATCCATAAGTACCTAGTGCATGCAGAGCTGCCTGCTTCTGTGCAATGCCATATCCTGACAGGTCAATGTATCAGTTTCTCTTTAAGATGAAAATCAATATTACAATATCTGCATCATCTCACCATTATCCTAATAAAGACCAAATTGAAGCAAATCAATTAATGAATTGATGAAAATGCAAATCAATCAGCAGGACAGAGCTGTTCTCCAGTGTACTTCACAGTCTTGGCTCCAGCCTGCACCCTGTCTCTTCCCACTCTTCACAAGAGGAGGTGTCTGGTCTGCACACCTCAGGTCTCCACTCAAATAAACCCTAGGTAAATTCAGGCAAAAGTTCCCTTTTAGACCCCCTAAGCACAAGAATGCTAAAGACTGTGCCTTTCCATCTCGTTGCCCAGATATAGCTCTAACACTCACCCCAGAGAAGGGATTCCAAGGAACAGAGAGACTACCAACTCAAAATGTTGGTAGTATTTACTCAAAGGTTGAACTTGGAGCACAAAGGAGAGCTACGCTTTGGAATAATAATACATTACCTAAAATACAAAGGACAAAAAGAACTACAAATGCCTACTATAAAAACACATCTACAGAAAATACACTGCAAGGAACAGTTACACTGAAGTTGCACGGGGTGCAGATGTACAGAAATGTAAAATGAAGCTATTCTGAATCAGAACAACTGGAACAGTCATAACTTTAGGTGGCAAACACAGCTTAAACCCTTAACACTTTAAGACACTTTAAATTAAATTTGGAATAGGTCAGGTACACGCTTAGGGTGAAATGATTAGATTCAAACAACTCAATGCAGAGGGGCTTGCTAACACTCAACAAACACATCTTTCTCCTATCTTGGCTCTCTGTACTCCTTGCAGGATCACAGGCACAGCCAACACAGATGGACCAAAGCCAACTCCACATGCATTTTCCACAACCACGGTGTAACAGAGCATGCTGTAGAGTCCATCAAGCTAGCAAACATGTTCTAACTGAAGTCTGGAGTGACATCTAGTCCTGCTAGCTAAAGAAGGCATTTGAGGGTTGAGCCCAACTGCTTGTTAAGCTAGCTGAGGTGATAGTTATGCCTCAGCTAGGCATCAGCATCGTAAACAAGTGGAGGGCTTTTATGTTGATAAACCTAATGAATTTCTTGGTCAAGTGTGTCAGCAGCTGGTTTGTCTCTGAAATAAGAGTGCTTTAGGTTGGTCTGTTACAAGTCCATTGTATAAATTTAGTTAAGCTCGAAGAGCCTTGGAAGATGTAGTCTCTGAAGAAAATGCTCTGAGTGATTCCTTAAGCTTGTGTTTCAGAATGGAAGTGGCATGGTGGCCTCTGGTCCCTCCCACCCCTTCCTTGGTGCATCAAGTGCACTGAAAACACACCTAATGCAGTGTGAGAGCTGCCTAATTTTTACTAGGCTTCTTTTGGCACATGTTCTTTACTTGCCTTTAACACAAATACACCAGTGTCACGGTTTCAGAGCTTCTAGTCAGAAGCATTGATCTAATACCACACCAGGAAGGACTAGAAAACTGAATCCTGGTTCAAGTGTTCAGGGTCAGGTTGGACGGGACCTCGAGCAGCCTGGTGTAGCAGGTGGTGTTTAGCAGGTAGGCTGCAACTGGATGATCTTGAAAGTCCCTTCCAACCTAAAGCATTCTATGAATCTCTGATGCTGCCCTTTCATTTTTGCACTAGACCACCTACACCTCTGTTAAGAACTCAATTTTCTCTTTTACCACACATCTTATGAAGCTCTCAGCTGCCTGCAGTTAAACAATTTGATTAAATATTTGGTAATGCTGAAAACCTAAACCACTCTGGGAAAACAAATCCTAGGCTGGTGCTACACCCCTCATTTTTAAAGTACACCCAATGTAAAATACACTGAGGAAAGGACTGGTGCTCCTAACTCACATCTTGTTCTTGCAGCTGACCACAGGACTCAGACTATCCTCACTAGGATTTTGCCATCTCCTCAGTTAGGTACAACTACAACCTCAATCTCTTGTCATTTTTAATTGCATTTAATTATTGGCTCCCAATTAAGAAATTCAACAGATAGATTTCAGAAGAACTCAGAATCTAAATCTAATCCTTCCAAATTACTTTCAAGGGAGTGTATCTAATCTTTCAAAAAAAAAAAAATGTTTTATCAGGAATAGCAATTGGAAATGTCTGATATTCTCTACACCTTTCTTTTTCTTTTTTTTTTTTTTCTTTTTTTCCCCAATCATCAATTTAGTTTTGTGAAACATTCTGCATAGGTGGTTGAGAAAGTAAAATATCACCAAAAATGTTCAAATAGTATCTCAGCTGGTAAAAGAACTGCATGATGTTTAGAGGACCAGTGTCATTCACTGATCCGTGCCTCAGTGGTTAAATAAAACAGAAATACAAACTTTATCTGAGTAATTTTTGAATAATGAAAAACCAATTAAGAAACAAATTAAATAAATTCCATATGAACACAGAAGTAGGGTTGCAATATCATATCAGCCTTTTCTCACCCTCAGTGCTTTTATCTGACCTTATTTTATTTCCAAATAAATATAATTTCTATTTTTTGTCTTATTTTGTTTTATACTATATTTTTTAAGAAAATAACTATAAGAATGTATTGAAAAGAAAAAATATAGATTATATTTTTCAATCAAGACATGAGAACCGTTATTTAACAGGGGGATAAAAGAAGAGAGTATTTTAAAATAAAGAAAGAGTTTGAGAAGGAGATCAACAATGTCTTCAGTTTTCTGTTCAGGTGATGTCGTGCAATGACATGTTTTGGGGTAAGAAGTGGTTCTAATTGAGAGAAAGGATTTACTCAGACAGAATCAAAAATACCCTCAAGTCTTGCTAGGTCATGGAATCACACAGCAAAGAGTGAAACTGTTAAAACTAACAATGCTGTTCAACAAGCTCCTCGAGTGAGAATGAGCCAGAATTTGTAACGCGGGGAGAGGTCTTACCCTTTGCTGTCCCCATTCCAAGGTGCTTTCTCCTACCACTGTGAAGCTCTTTCTCTGTGAGCCACTGCCTGGTGGTTGCGGAGCTGCACAACAAACTGGAATAGCAAAATAACATAAATTGAGAAATAACCTCTTCAGAGCAGCTTTAACCCAAATTTGTTCCCAGAGCAGTGCGTGCCTGAATGAATACCTGTGTCAGCACAAAGGAGATGTTATCGGTCAGATGTATGGAGGGAACAGCAAGACCTGCAGCAAACCAGTTTATGCCAATTTAGGTCACAGTATTTTGATGTCATTGGTCACCAGCCCACTTGACAAGGACAGTAAGAGCCTCCTTCGATTGCCACTGAAGTCTAAGAGACCTTCTGCTTATCAGCCACTGAGTAACCTGTTATCTACCCCTGTATATTCTAGAAACCTGATTAAGATTTTATCTAAAGGGTATGGCTCTGCCAAGGCTATAAACCCCACCGGTTATTAAGTGTGGGTCACCTAAATGCCCATCTCACTTCTGAAGGGCTGCCCTTAATTGTCTGTAGAACTCTGCACACCCAGCTGCTTGTAGTTTCAATTCAATTTCCTTACATTGAACTGTTCCTGTCTATTCTGCTCCTCATTTTTACCGTATTTCAGGAATGATGCCAAGCTAACCTGAGTGCAAGTGAATACAGCTCCATTAGCTCACAGATTTCACCGTGGGTGATGGTGACCCTTGGTATTTCCCTAAACTGATTGCTTTAGTGATAAATAAATAAAATGATACCGTTTCTTTCAACATACAAAGAACAGTTATGAGCTAGGTAGAGAAAGACTTAAATGTCTTCAGAGATGAAATAGCAGGAAGCAATCTCTGGGGAACGAGAGTCCATTTCAACTGCTTGTAATCCAGTGAAAACAGCTGTCCAGATGAAAGGATTGAACAATAAAGCCACCAAAAATGGAGCATGATTTCTGCGCTTTCAGCAGCGTCACAATAAGCTGCAGGTGCCTGGAAGAATTGAAACTATGCCACTGAAAGCATCACTGTTGGGTTTCTGCTGTACGAAACCTACTTTTCATCCTGCCCTTGATTACTTCTGATGGACTACGTACACTTAACATATGGGCATTTTAAATGCAAATATTAAGGATATGAAAAGGCACACACACACACATGCAGAATTTTAGATGCCTCCCAGGAACTAAAGTGGTTTGATAATAAGAAAAAATCACATTAGTTGCCCAAGCATAAATTTGCCTTGGCCATCCAAATCTCAATATACATTTGGCAAAATAAATTGAAACACCAAGGGAGAATTGCGTGGAATTGTTGCCATTGTACCCAGAGGAGAATGGAGAATGAAGTATAATGGACAAGGTAAAAGTGATGAATGGACTGATACAAGAAAAATACTAGTGGTATGTGCCACTTAATACTTTTGAAAGCAAAAGGTGATAGAAATTATCCAGAAAGTTTCTCTGGTCATGAATAATGCAAACTCACTTGGTTCAATAGACTATGTCACATTTCAAGAGATTTGAAGGAAATGGGAGAAGAAGGAATGAATGGCAAAGTTTCTGTGTGAGATTTGATGAATCTGAATAATGGGAAGGTTAGTGACAACAAAAGGGATGGAGAACACAGCTGTCATCACTGAAACACACCTTTAAAAAAGAAAGATTAAGTTTAAGATACTAAGACTTAAAGTAAGGAAAAACAAATGTATGTGTGTGTGGTTTGGGGTTCTGAGAGTTTTGTGGAGCCAAAAGGTACATGTTCACAGGTAGGACAAAATTGTTAGAAGGAATTGTGTCAGCCCTGAAAGCAAAGACATCAAATTATGAATCTCTAAAGCAAAATTCTTGTTCAGCTCTGGTTGTACTTGGACTGCTTCCAGGCTCTCGCACTGGTCAGCATTCTGTGCCTGAACTCAGAGCTCATGCTGAAGTCCTTGGAGATAAATGAAGCCTTTCTCAGCTCAAGTTGTCTGTTTAGTAGTTTCCTTTCACCTTGACAGCTGGATGACAGCAACCTACCTTGGGTGTACACGTGCCGAGTGGCCTGGTCATGGCCAAACTATTATTATCTTTCACATATTTTATTTCTCAAGTGAGAAGTTCATGATGAAGCCTGGAGAATAGAAAGTTCCAGGCAGGTCTCTCATCCTTCTAATATTTGGAGGAGGCCTCCAGGAGAGCTGGAAATGGACTTTTGACAAAGGCATGGAGTAATAGGACAAGAGGTAATGGTTTCAAATTGGGAGAAGATGGTTTGAGATGCTATATAAGAAATTCATTCTTCCCCATAAGGGTGGTGAGGCACTGGAACAGGTTGCCCAGAGAAGTTATGAAAGCTCCAAGCTTGGCAGTGTTCAAAGGTAGGTTGGATGTGGCTTTGAGCAAACCGATCTAGGTGGATATATCACTGCCCATGGTAGGGGAGTTGGAACTAGGTGATCTTTAAGTTCCCTGGCAACCCAAACTATTCTATGCTTCTAGAATTCTATTATATGAGTTAAAATAAGGTTTTTATCTATTACATTTGAGTTGAGTCTTTCTAGCAGTCTCCCTGAGTTCTGTGGTGAAGACTTTGACCCTTACTGGAGGGAATGGTTCACAAGGAGTGAAATGTGCTGTAATCTCCTTCAGTTCTCCTGCCTTGGGGACTGTTTAAGCAATGCCTCCTGAATGAAAATACAAAAGCAAACCAAAAGAATTCACCCTTCTGCATCTAGTAGAGATGGTTCCTCCTCGCCCATTATCCCTCAGATCCTAATGGGAGAAGTGTCCCCTCTTGGTTTCCCAGTTTTTTAAAAGGCAGAGGTATGTGAAGTATTAATTACTTTCTCTAGAAGCTGAATTAACTCACATAGTTGTGTGTATTTCAGATAAGAATCAAGTCCAAAATATTCACTGCTGGGAGCCAATTAAGGCTTTAATTAGGAATAAAACAGGAAAGGAACGAGGGATTCACACATTATTGATATTTTCAAAGCTGGAAGTTACATTTGCAGGGAGGTCTTTGTTGTACATTAGAGAAAAAGAACTATGCTGAAACATTTCTCTCACAGCAGGAGACTTTTGTCACTTTACTAGAGAAATTATGCTAAAAAACTACACAGAGGCAAGTTTTCTTGCTCTTCCACTTGTCTGAAAACCAGAACTAGAAAGAATTAGATAAAATAAAAAGAAACTTTCACCTGAGAAAATGACTGCCTTCCATTAAGGACTTCATCAGTGCACATTTTAGCAGAGGAAGAAAAAAAAATCTGTTAGCCAGGGGACAAAGAGACTACATACTAATTATTCCTTTTGATCTTCACTTGCAGGAAGATATCTGACAACTGTCAGAGATAAAGCTTACAATTAGGCAGCTTTTTTAAATAATTAAGTACAGGAACTGAAGCTTTCCCCAGACTTGCTTGGGGTTTTTTTTATTACCTCCAGCTGTATTATTGCCAAGCCAACTGAGAGGTCACAGCCAGTGATTTTCTTCCATTGCCTGCACACAATCAACTGGAAAGCCTGTGAATGAAACCACAGCCCACCTCTGCCACTAAGGTGACCCAGTTAACACCATGCTAGGCAATCATTTCATAGAAATTAATAATCAGTGACCCTTCTAATGACTCACTGAAGGAAAGTCACTTCGTTTTGGTTTTACATCTGGAAACTACACAGCCTGTCTATTCAAAAACTAAAATCTCTTGTGATGATATTTATAATGAAGAAAAAAAAAATCCACCCAACTCATCAACATCAAAAGCTTAAGGAATAAAACCAAAGAACTAAGGTAACTTTGAGAAAGCTTGTTACTGCTCAGTTAACCCCAGCATGCAGAGGCACAGCTCTACCTGCATCCACTCTGCTTTGCATACACTCCACATCTGCCACATTTAGCCTTTACCTCGATAATCAAAACAAGCTAACAAGCACTAGAAGTTAAACAATACCTTTTTCAAGAGAAAGCTGTCTTCATGACAGAAAGAGGACTCATAGAGGAAGGCCTAGAGAGTGCTGTCTCAGTGAATTGTTATGCTGAGGAGCACTTCCAACACTGACCTTTGCCTGTGTTCTCTAGATCTACTGGCGACAACGGAAAGCAGGAACGGTTGGGTATTGCCAAAGCTAATTATCTTCCAAAGTTTTTTAGCTACCTGGAAGATTATTCTTGTATTGAAAATGTAGATTTAAAATAAAGTATTATTTCTAGAAATAGATATTTCAGCATATCTGCCTTAAAAATCTATTATTTTAACATTTATGATGTGTCCTTACACAGAAGTCTCATCAAATGAAATATTCAGAAATTTCAAGATACTTATGTTAACCAGAAGAAGAAAGAACCTCATGAACAAACTGACTTTCTTGAAAGTTGTCTATTGCCTAATCAGGAAACCAGAAATGGAGTATATTGAACAAGAATTTGCTTTGTGAATTAAAGTGGTCAATAATGGGAATGGCAAGACTCATAATGTCCACCTGGAGACCAGTGACAAGTAGCATCCCTCAGAGGTCAGTGCTGGGACCAGTGCTGTTTAATATCTTTGTCAGTGACATGGGCAGAGGAATCAGTGCACCCTCAACAAGTGTGCAGATGACACCAAGTTGTGTGGCACTTGCTAGAGGGCAGGGATCCATCCAGAGGGACAGGCTGCAGAGGTGGGCCCAGGCCAATCTCATGAGATTCAACAAGGCCAAGTGTAAGGTCCTGCACCTGGGTAGGCACAATCCCAAGCACAAATCCAGGCTGGGTGGTGAATGGCTGGAGAGCAGTCCTGAGGAAAAGGATCTTGGAGTCTGGGTTGATGAAAAGCTCAACATGAGCCTGCAGTGTGCACATGCAGCCCAGACAACCAACCGAGTGCTGGGCTGCATCAAGGGCAGTGTGGCCAGCAGGGCAAGGGAGGATATTCTGCCCCTTTGCTCTGCTCTCGTCAGACCCCACCTGGAGTACTGTGTGCAGTTCTGGAGCACAGAAGGGACATGGAAGTGTTGGAGTGGGTCCAGAGGAGGGCCACGAAGATGCTCAGAGGACTGGAGCAGCTCTGCTGTGAGGACAGGCTGAGAGAGTTGGGGCTCTGCAGCCTGGA
>VWZE01004506.1:134647-151671 GCA_013396675.1 Eubucco bourcierii | reverse complement strand
AATAAAAAAAAAAAAAAAAAAAAATTAAATCACTCCACAGTAGAGGTAAAAACTATTGGATATTGTGTAGCTTGCAGTGATTTTTCTCCCAAGCACATCTTTAATTGCTTGAGAAGGATTATTAATTGCTATTACAAACTGTTCAGCAATCCTAACAGCTTATTGATGAAATGTTACCTTCTTGAGGCTCTAGACTTCGTTTTCATTTACCATGTTATCTCTATGGCTCATTCATTATAATATTATATCAATATTATGCCAACCTAATCAAATCAGTTTTGCCTCTTCCAAATTACTCCCTTCCCCTGTACAAACTAAATGATCTTTCAGGTCCCTTCCAACTCAAGCCATTCTGTGATTCTATAATCACCTTACAGTTTTTAAAACACTTCTAAATCACAGAATCACAAAATAATTGAGGCTGGAAAAGACTTCTGAAATCATCAAGCCCAGTCCATGACCCAACACCATGACATCAGCTAAACTATTCCAACAAGTGCCACATCCAATCTTTTCTTAAAGACCTCCACCACCTCCCTGGGCAGTCCATTGCAGTGCCTAATCAACATTTCTGTCAGGAAGTGCTTCCTAATAGCCAACCTAAACCTCCCCTGGTGCAGCTTCAGACCATGCCCCCTTGTCCTGTCACAAGTCACCTGGGAGAAGACCTTGACTACAACTTCCACTTAGGTAGTTGTAGAGAGCGATAAAACCCCCTCTAAGTCTCCTCTTCTCCAGGCTGAACAACCCCAGCTCCCTCAGCCTTTCCTAACGCAACTTTCCCTCCAGCCTCCTCACCAGACTCATCAGCACCTCAAGTTTATGTGTTTGCTCCTATCTCAAACTTCAAATTAATTAATATGCTGTCATGCTGCTTCAAAGCTGTTTTGCTTTGCACCTAGTGGTAGGCAATGTTCACTTTGCTCAGTTATCCAACTGCCTGTGCATCTTCACAGCTTCATACACTTCAGCAGATGAGTGCTGGCTGTGTTCAGCCTTTCTTGTGGGTGCTGGCACTACAAATTACTCTTGGTGATAAACTAGAATGGGTCAAACCAAACTGAAGTTATGCCATGGGAGGTTTAGATCAGATATTAGAGAAAAAAAATTCTTTTCTGAGAAAGTGGTCAGGTACTGCAACAGGCTGCCCAGTGAGGTGGTGGAGTCGCCATCCCTGGAGGTGTTCAAGGTGTGTTTGGACGTGGCACTTGGTGCCATGATCTAGTCTTGAGGTCTGTGGTGACAGGTTGGACTTGATGATCTTTGAGGTCGCTTCCAACCCTGGTGATACTGTGATACTGTGAGATGTGTGGACACAATACCCTGGGACATGGCTGAGTGACTACATTGTTGTTGTACTGGATGATCTTAGAGGTCTTCTCCAACCCAAAAAAAAAAAAAAAAAATTATATGATCCTATGATTCCATAACACATTGTTCTCCCTATCCATCCTTCCAGCTTCAGTTCTTTCACTGCTTATTCCATTGACATCAGAAGACAAAATGCAATGAAGGATCCATAGTTCATGTTGAAAATTGCAAAACTTCACGGAGATGCAGAAAAAAAGAACAACAGGATGCCTAGAAAGAATATTTACATTTTTTTCCCCCTAAAATGAATATTTTTGCATTTGAGACCTATTCATCCCTCATGTATTTTAAAAAAAAAAAAATCATTTATTACCTGGTTAATAAAAAAGCAAAACCAACAGCATCAGGAGCTTTCAAAATAATTGTACCTGAATTTGATCGGCAGAATGTTATTATCGCTGCAAGATGAAAAACAAACAGGATGGAAACCTGCAGCATTTGGAGACATCATTATATTCTAGATTTGAAGAACAGAAGCAAACAAATCTTTGTTTAAGATTCCAGTCGTATTCAGCTCACTAGTATTATACCAGGAAAAAAAAAAAAATTTATTCTCTGCAAACACCCAGGAGAGTGAACATGTCCTAGAAGAACATGAGGCTATAGAGCTCCCTGCACTTGAGTCATCTATTTCATTTGGATTTGACAGAGTTTCATAGTTGGGATTCTCACCAAACACAGAGACCTTTCTTAATTGTCTGAGATTACAGGCAAGTGATTTTGACACTTTTGCACATGTGTGGTTCAGTGAGTTCCGCTTCCTCTGCAGAAAAATGATGACTCCTTCAGGGATTCATTCTTGCAACTGCTCAAAGATTTCCCTGTTCCGAAGGCTTATGCTGAACATTAGCAGTTGCTAGGTGATATCCAAGCGGTGGTCAGTAATTGTGATTGAAGATATATGGTTCCACAGCAGTTTTCCATTTCCTGATTGGTGATCAAGAAAAATGAAAGGCAGACTTGGGTATGAGCAACTCAAGATTTAGTCACCATCAATACACGACAGAGAAATAGGGAATGTTCCTGTTGTTTTAATGTGGTTTCAATCAGGAAAATCAAGCATACGGAAGGAGTGCTGCTGAAACAGAGGAGTGAGTGAAATATTGCAGTTCAGTAAATGCTTGCCAATAACTCACTTGCCATATTTTCCAGTTTTATGCATTAGTAATATCCTGAGCTGTATGACCTCATTCTTAGAACGATAATAACATTCTAAAGCTAGCCTACACTCCATGAATGTAGCATACACATGAAGACCAATGCATTGTCTCACTCTTCTTTAAGCATGTGGACTCAAATTGAAACACAGGTGGTTCCACATCAACAGAAGGAAACAGTTCTTCATGCTGAAGGTGGTAGAGGACTGCCTGAAGAAGTTATGGAGTCCTCATCTCTGGAAGCATTCCAAATCTGCCTGGATGCATTCCTTTGTGATTTACTCTGGATGATCCTCCTCTAGCAGAGAGGTTGGATTAAATGATCTTCAGAGATCCCTTCTAAACCCCACCATTCCCATACCTGAAGGAAGACTAGAAAAATGTTGTAAAGGGACTTTTTACAAGGAGCTGTAGTGATAGGATGAAGGGAAATAGATTGAAGCTTAAGGAAAGTAGGTTTAGACTGGATATTAGGAAGAAATTCTTTACAGTGAGGGTGGTAAGACACTGGAACAGGATACCTGGAGAGGTTGTGGATGCCCCTCCCTGGAGGTGTTCAAAGCCAGGCTTGAGCAACCTGGTCCAATGGAAGATGTCCCTGCCCATGATATGGAGTTGGAACTGGATGATCTTTAAGGTCCCTTCCAACCCAAAGCATTCTATGATTCCATGAATCGGTGATTCTGTGATGTGTAGTTACTTACTAATTCATGCTTGCAATTACACTGCATACTTGGTTGTAAACTGAGACATAGAAGAAAGACTGCATGAAAAATATGCTTTTGTTGGATTTTTCTGAAACTTAATTTCTTGTGAGAGGAAATGAAATGTGTTTTATTTCCTCCAAGCTCCCCACCTCTTTTACAAATCATCATTCTTTTCAAGGTTTCTCTTGGCAAGCTCTGCTCATGCCCAGAGCTATAAAACTGACCTGGAGGTAAGGTCTTGTGTGTTTTGGAATCATAGAACGGTAGAATCCTAGAATGGTAAGGTTGGAAGGGACCTCAAGGATCATCTAGTTCCAACCCCCTGCCATAGGCAGGGACACCTCCCACTAGTACAGCTCACTCAAGGCCTCCTCCAACCTGGCCTTGAACACCTCCAGGGAGGGAGCAGCCACAACCTCCCTGGGTAACCTGTTCCAGTGCCTCACCACCCTCACTGGAAAGAACTTCCTCCTAACATCTAGTCTAAACCTCTTGCAATTCTTCAGCAAACAGGAACAAAACAGCATCAATATTTTGAGACAAGATAGAAATAACTTGAACTCTACATCCAGTAAAATATATACTTTTTTTTTTTTTCTTTTCCACTAAACTTAGAAAAGCAAGCAAAACATGCTACAAGTCAGGGTTTAGTCCTTTTAGTTCTTTAAAGAAATAAAAAATAGTGTAAAACTCAGGTCAAAAATTAACTAAAAAAATTTGTTTCTGCCTAATACATGCAAATTCTATCATCTTGTTGTTCAGCCTGGAGAAGAGAAAGCTCTAGGGAAACCACTAGCAGTTTTCCACTATTTGAAGGGGGTTGCAGTAGAGTCAGAGGGGATTTTTGGCAAAGGCATGGAGTGACAGGACAAGGGATAATGACTTCAAACTGAGTGGCGTTGGATTGGGGTGAGGCATGAGGAGGATATTCTTGCTCAGGAAGGTGATGAGGCACTGGAACAGGTTACCCAAAGAACTTGTGGAGGCTCCATGTTTGGAAGTGTTGAAAGCCAGGTTGGATGTGGCCTTGGGCAAACTAGGTCTAGGTGGAGGTGTCCCTGCCTATAGTGACAGGGTTGGAACTAACTGATTTTTAAGGCCCCTTTCAACCCAAACTGTTCTGTGATTCTATGACTGATCACAGTGTTGGAAAACAAACATGTAAAAAATACATACCAGGACTAAATATTGTTATGTTTCTATTCCAGGCATAGAAGTTAAAAAACAAACAAAAAAAAAAATATCCCAAAGACCAAAACACAAGGATTGTGGCATAGATTCCTGGTTTGGTTTGGTTTTTTTTCCTGAAGATATGACACTATTAGAGAATCATCTTAGATACTTGGTGGAAAGGAAAACTGTGGCACACATTTAAAGATTACATTGAAGTAAAAAGAAAGAAAATTGAATTATTCAGGGCAAAAACCCAACACCAACATGGGTGATCACATCTTTTATGTAAAACCATATCAGAACATTTCTGTTAAATTAATTTCAAAGTGTGAAGAATTATAAAGAAAAATAAGATTTAGTCTTGTCTCATATCACATGACAAGTAAGAGAAACAATAATTTAGAATTAATGGAAGGGAGGCTGGAGAAGTTCTTAATGAATCAGCCAATATCAACTTTTCAAGTCTCAAAGAAGAGCCAAATAGAGTCACATCAGACACAGTAAGTGAATGTTAGGCAATGTGGGGAAAAGACTGGCAAATCCCATATCTCACTGATTGATTCCAAAGTCTGCTCATTCACCTTCAAAGCTCTGCCATATGCAGAGATGTACAAAGGACCTGAAATTCATGTGAGATTTAGATACCTCAAAGCCAGAGTAACTTTATAAATACTCAAGTTGTCTGATGTATAAAGTGTGCTGGCAGATACAAAAAAGACCAATATGAGACCCATACCCTCCTGGAGAGCTGCCTGGCAGTCAGAACACCACCCTGGCATCTAAAGTGGCACCAGGTGCCTATATTCATACCCTATCCCATCCGTCATGCCTATAAAGCTGTGAAAGCAGTAGGTAAGGAATGATTATTCACAGCTTCTCAAATATGGGCATTAGCAGGTAGCAGATTTAAAGACAGATAGTAACCAACACAGAGCCACACCTCGTGTGGCTGTGTGTGGACTTGCAGCTCATATGGCTGCTGACTTGGATGTCTCCAAGTACACACCAGCTGTCCTCCTTCCACCTCCACCAGATGCTCACTCTTACGATGGGAATGGCACCATAAAGGAGATGTGACACAGCTACTGCAGGTTGTAGGTCAGAGGACTGAAGGCTGCTTCTCAGGGAAAGCAAGGAGAGAAATTGGAGCTTAGGATATTGATTTCACTACCTTTCATTTCTTGCTGGGAACACTTCGGGGTCAAAAAATATCCAAGAGAGAAGTTAGAGGATTGACAACTTTTTGTGAATTAACAAAGAAGTACAGGACACTGAAGTTCAACTCTTTCTGTCTAGCAGAAATGTAAATAATGGACTTTCTCCATCTTGTATCAGTGCATTAACGCATCAGTGAAAAGCCACTGCAGCTGTTCAGGGATGAGCTGCCCAATTCCCAAGGTCACCAGGTGATTTAGATGTGAAGTTTCATTTTTCAAATGCAGCTCAGGAGCCTGATTGGACAAATCGATGGGGAATTCGCTTTCAGGTCACTCTTCTAGTGTCTGTAAAATGGGATCTTTTTGATTGGGACCTTGTTGATTTAAGAATGTGGAAATTAAAAATACTGATCCTCCCAAATATCCTGACACTGAGCCAGCGCTGTGTGATTTATAAAGAAGGAAAGGTGATCAAATCTATCAAATCTATCAAACCTACAGCATTACCTGGGAGCTTTAAGCTGAACAGTGATGCTGGTGAAGTTATTGTCTGTATCTTACTCCTGTTCTTTACCTACTAAGCTGAAAAAGATTTTCTGACAGACATACTAAAGATTAAAATACTGGAAAACAGCTAAAATTTTCATCATAAAGAGAAGTTTATGGTTTCCAGTAGGAAAACAGGTCAGATGAACTGCAATAATAACCTTGCAATTTAATAAATCTTTTAGTTTTAGAGACCTATACCTTGCACAGAATGGTTGGGTTTTGGGTTTCTTTGTTTGTTTGTTTGCTTTGCTCTTACAAATGAAGCACTCTGGAATCCCATTAAGGTTATATTACTGTACAGAAAGTAACTGTGGCACTAAATTACTGTCACCAGAGTCTTGACAAATATAATGAATTGCAACTTAGATTTTGACTTCTGGCAGGATTTCATTCTATATAAATTCTCTGGAAGCAATCTATACTTGTCTGCATTGATGGAATCTGTTGTGTTCTAATAAAACAAGCTTACTCTGTCCTCAGTACTCAAAAATCAGTTAAATAGCAGCACAGCAACACTGTGGGCAGTGTATGGAGAGAGGTGATTCTGTCACTACTCTGTTCTGGTGAGACCTGATCTGGAGTAGTGTGTCCTGCTCTGGGGCTCACAACACAAGAGTGTGGACCTCTTGTAGTGGGACCAGAGGAGGCCACAAGGACAATCAGAGAGATGGAGCACCTCTCTATGGGGACAGGCTGAGAGAGTTGGAGTTGTTCATCCTGAAGAAAAAAGGGGACCTTATACCTTCATGCCCATATGTGAAGGTGACCTAATGGAGAGACTGTTAGAAGGGTTTGTAGCAGTAGAATATGAGGCAATGGTTTGAACCAGAAGCAGGACAGATTTAGGTTGGACATAAGGAAGAAGTTCTTAACAATGAGAGTGGTAAACAACTGGAACAAGTTGTCCTGGAGAGATACAAGGACAAACTTGATGGGGCCCTGGGGCTGGACAAGATGACTTTTGGGAGTCCTTTCCAAACCAGTGCATACTGTGACTGTGAATATTGCTGCCAACAAAACCATGAGATCTCATCTAGAGTACTGCATCCAGTTGTGGAGCTTCTGACACGAGAAGGGAATCAGAGGAGGTCAGAGAGATGGTCTAGTTAAAATGATAGACATCCTAAAATGATAGGATGGGATCAGAGGTAACACCAGTGCTTTTCACTTAGAGTACATATCCAGGGATGATTTACTTGCTCATACAAAGAGGTTTTTTTAATTTATTTTTTTTTTAATTTCCTACATCTGAGTTAACACTTTTGTACTTTAATTATTAAATAGTGTTGCTTCTGTTTCTCCCCTTGGTCTGGAAGAAACGTAGCATACAGGTTAACATGCTCTGCTTACATTTGCTCTACATTCTTACCAAGGTATGTAGCAGCATGGATATTTGAATTAATTATCAGGAAAGTACAAATTGATTGTGTCAACCTAGGAAAAGAATTTTTTGTTCACCTAAAAACAAGGTCAAGGAGTAAATTTTATCAAGAAATAAACATTGTGCCACTACGATGCACAGAAAAAAATAAAAAGGTTTGAAATGGCAGAGAAAATGTTGAATATTTTTTTAACTGCTGACATATAGTTTAAGTTAAACAGATTTTGCACTCGCTGTTTCAAAGTTTGGGATCAATTCTCATTTGCACCAAACCCTGGTGAAATGGGAGGTGGCCTACCAGATAATACTGTTTGCAATTAACTTTAAAAGATGGTTGAATTCATAGTGATAGATGGACAGATTACTTCAGCATAATAAAGGAACATTAGCTTAAATGAAAAGCATGGCCTTCTGTTTTTCTTAATAGAACTAAAATATCAAGGGAGAAAAAGGCAAAATTCAAACTCACCTGAATGCACCATTTGATACCTAATGAACTGCAAAGCTGGAGGAAGTTAATGTGTGAAGATACAAATGAGAGGAAGTTAACACTTCCTTTGACAAAGTCCTTTAACAAAGCCATTTCCATCAGTGTGAGATACTTTTCCATTTTTACAGACTTGCTGTATCAATAAAGTCATGGTTGTATGCAACTGAAGAGTTTTTTATCAATTTGGTAGCAAGGAAGAGATGCAAAATTATTTAATTTATTTCTCTCTTTATTTCCGTCTGTAGCAGCAATCTTTCATAGTAGCTCAACAAACAAGACTCCAGAAGGACAAAATTCATGGAATATCACTGACTTTATCAATGAATGTTTACATAAGAAAGATATGAAACTGTTAGAGGAGGTCCAGAAGAGGCCACCAAGATGATCAAAGGGCTGGATCACCTCTCCTACAAGGACAGACTGAGAGATGTGAGATGGTCAGCCTGGAGAAGAGAAGGTTACAGGATTTTTGAGGCATATAATGACAAGAGGAGGGGTAACAGTTTCAGACTGAAAGAAGCTAAATTGACATCAGATATCAGAAAGAAATTCTCCCCTGTGAGAGTGGTGATACACTGGAACAGGTTGCCCAGAGAAGTTGTGGACGCTTCAGGCCTGGAAGTGCTGAAAGCCACATTGTCTGGGGCTTTGGGCAAGCAGGTTTAGTGGGAAGTGTTCCTACCTGTGGCAGGGGGATTGGAACTAGAAGACCTTTAAGATCCTTTCCAATCCAAACCTTTCTATGATTCTATGATTTACAAAAGATGTTTGAAAATTACTTTTCTTCATTTTCTAATGTTTGATCAGATACTTCAAAATTTTACATGGAATTTCCATAAAACTGCCACTTTTTTTCTGGTTGTCCCCTCCTCTAAGTCAGACTTTCATAAATACTTAGGTTGTAGCTTTTTATAAAAACAACAAGCACCAAAACAGAAACCAACAAACAAAATCCCCAAATTAAATTATAACAGCTGCATGAGAATATCTAGTCAATGGATTGACTTAGATTTTGAGTGATCTTAAAGTAATCTATTAGTTAATTTATTAGAGGTAGATGGTTGTTGATACTAGCAATAGATAAACTCCCTTACACCATTCATTTGCAAAAGCCTTTTCATTCTTACCAAGGTACAGGCACTCTAAGAGAACATCTAATGCATGTTAAAAATAATCTCACTAAAATTATTTCCAAACAATATCCTAAAAGAAGATAAATGTTCAAGTTTAATATCTAAAATTCAAGAACTCAAAGCCTTGTTAACATACCTTAACAATTCAGTCCTAAGCATAGGATCATAGAAGCATACAAGCATAGGATCATAGAATGTCAGGGGCTGGAAGGGACCTCAAAAGATCATCTGGTCCAGCCCCCCTGCCAGAGCAGGATCACCTAGAGCAGATCACACTGGAATGCATACAGATGGTTCTTGAATATCTCCAGAGAGGAAGAGTCCACAACCTCCCTGGGCAGACTGTTCCAGTGCTCTGTCACCTTCACAGTGAAAAAATTCTTCCTCAGGTTCACGTGGAACATCTTAAGTGGTTCTCAATTTAATTCTTTGTGCCTGCACATTATGTTTCAATAATGCCCCACCCTGACATCACCCTTGATTCATGGAGAACTATCCCTCCACCACCACCATCACTATCCAGTCATCAAAATTTTATTTCCTACATCTCTGATGGCTTTTTTTTTTTTTAATGGAATCATAGAATCATGAAATGTTTTGTTGAAAAACACCTCTTAAGATCTTTGAGTCCAACCATCAGTCTAAAATCACTATGTTCACTAAACCATGTCCCAAAGTGCCATGCCCACATGTTTCTGAAAATCTTTTGTAGGTTCTCAAAGAATTCTTGCAGCTGATGTAATAAACCAGGGGAAAACAACACTGAAAAAGAGGAGGCTGAGGGGAGACTGAGAGGAGATCTCATTGATGTCTCCAACTACCTGAAGGGACATTGTGGAGAGGCTGCTGCTGGTCTCTTCTCACAGGTAATTGGAGACAGAACAAGGGGGAATGGCCTCAAGCTGAGGCTGGGTAAGTTCAAATTGAACATTAGGAAAAAGTTTTTCACAGAGAGAGTGGTCAGGGACTGGAATGAGCTGCCCAGGAAGGTGTTTGAGTCACTCACCCTGAATGTGTTTAAGGGTCATTTGAACGTGGTGCTTAGGGATATGGTTTAAGGTGAATCTTGTAGAGTTATAGGTTGGACTTGGTGATTCTGAGGGGCTTTGCCAACCTGGATGTTTCTGTGTGATTCTGTGAACACGGAGGTAAGAGGTTGATTTAGCAAGAGTCTGTTCTAAGATTATCCAGCCTAAAATAGAAGATGCCATTTCCTATGGAGAAAAACCTTAAGGCCATTTACTGCCACCCCTTTTAAGTATGACTTTATGGACTGAGGGTCTGAACTCTGAAGACCAGAAAATCTTTATGTTCTCACATTTACCTCCAGGAATTGCAAGATGAGCAAGTTACAGCTGCAAAGTCATAGAAACTGCTGTAAAGTCATAGAAACTTCCATTAAAAGTAGGCAAAAGCAAGAGAAAATGTCAAGTATATCTTGTCTGTGATGTGTATGAGTATATAAGAATCACTCTGATTTGCAATAAACATAAAGAGAAGTGTGTGTGGGGGTAAGAAGAGAGAAACAGAAAACAGCAGAAGGGTTGCATGAGTTGCCTTCATTAATAAGCAAGAACAAAACAGCAATGAAACAATAAAGAATACATTGCTTGAATGAAGACCAGAAGTGGTCACACTAATAACTCACAAGCAAAAGTTCCTAAAGACAGGTAATAATGTGTCTATTCCTTTTCCTGTCCACCCTTGGATAGCTTTAAAAGAGCAAACACAATGAGCATAGACTTCTTAAAGTGGATCAGTGCTGCAATAAGCAAAATTCTCATGCAAAAAGCTAAGACTCTAGGAATTCTTAAGTTTTAGTGAGTGTTTTATTGCAGGACCTTCAATAATGCCAAGTGTAAGGTCCTGCACCTGGGTAGGCACAATCCCAAGCACAAATCCAGGTTGGGTGGTAAATGTCTGGAGAGCAGCCTTGAGGAAAAGGACCTTGGAGTCTGGGTTGATGAAAAGTTTAACATGAGCCTGCCTTGTGCAAATGCAGCCCAGACAGCAACCAAGTGCTTGGCTGCATCGAGAGCAGCGTGGCCAGCAGGGCAAGGGAGGGGATTCTGCCCCTTTACTCTGCTCTCGTCAGACCCCACCTGGAGTACTGTGTGCAGTTCTGGAGCCCCCAGCACAGGAAGGACATGGAAGTGTTGGAGTGGGTCCAGAGAGGCCACGAAGATGATCAGAGGGCTGGAGCAGCTCTGCTATGAGGACAGGCTGAGAGAGTTGGGGCTCTGCAGCCTGGAGAAGAGAAGGCTTCCAGGAGACCTTAGAGTAGCCTTCCAGTATCTGAAGAGGGCCTACAGGAAGGCTGAGGAGGGACTAGTTACAAGGTCTTGCAATGACAGGACAAGGGGCAATGGTTTTAAACTGGCAGAGGGGAGATTGAGACTGGATGTTAGGAGGAAGTTCTTCCCAGTGAAGGTGGTGAGGCACTGGTACAGGTTGCCCAGGGAGGTTGTGGCTGCTCCCTCCCTGGAGGTGTTCAAGGCCAGATTGGATGAGGCCTTGAGTGAGCTGTACTAGTGGGAGGTGTCCCTGCCTATGGTAGGGGTTTGGAACTAGATGATCCTTGAGGTCCCTTCCAACCTTACCATTCTATGATTCTATGATTTTCCCTTTGTGCAAGATCTCACACAGCTCTTTGGTTATGCTGATTTCCTACAAATCAATCCTGATGTTTGACGTCTTGGATCATTTTAGAAGGTTGAGATAGATATTCACTTGTTCTTTTCCGTTAATCTGGAATAGGACTGGGCAGAGGCAGAGTAAAATTAATCAAGAGAACTTTCCAGTTGAGCAAGTTGTATGGAAAAAATATAGGTCATCACATAGCCTTACGAAAAGAAATAAGTTTTAAAAGCTTCAGTTCCTTTCAGCCACGAACTGATAGACTAAGCAAATAATTACTCATGAGATTATACTGTGTATGTAATACTATACACGTAAACTTTTACACAGAAACAATTGTCAAGTTATTACAGGGCAGTGGAATTCTAATCACCGTGTTGGAAGGGGAAATAAAATAAAATAAAATAGAAAAGTATCTATTCTGGAAAGGAAACAGCATGATTAAAACCACAGTAAGGCCACACTGTGAAAGCCACACTTGTGCTGTTTCATCTTCCTGTTTGCATATTGGCTTAACAAATGTCTCGTTCATACTTCCACTTCTTCTTAATAGGATTAACTACGGAGTGTTTGGTGGTACAGTGCAATCCTTCCAACTCAGAATCACTCTGCAATGCAATCTCTTCTGCCTGCCATTCTATCATTTATAGTGTCAACCAAAGAGCACAGAGCTGGTTTATTAATTTTCAGCACTGAAGGTTCAAAAGTTCATTTCTAATTTTAACAGTGTAGAATTTTCAAGTTCTGTTAATCAGAGACCGAGGATTGTAGAGAGGATGGAAAACCAATAAAAGAACTATATGTTATTTATGATAGATGTACATCATGTTTTTTGGTTTCTGCTTTTCCCTGTAATCTAAAAGTTGTCTCTTCAGATAGGAAAAAGATTTAAAATTTCTCTTAAATATAATCTGCTTAGGAAAGAACAAACCTGCAAATTGCAAAGGAAGACATTTCAGACTAAGGAGAAAGAAGCCATATTATTTTCCTACAACTTCGAAATACAGTGCAGGAGGTATACAAAAACTAGGATTTAAAAAGTTTGTTAATCCCTGGTTCAATACAGAGTGATGTATCTATCAGATAGTGAGTCTGTTTAGGGTAGCTAATTGATTAGTCCACAAAGGTTATGTTGAAAGGAGCTCTGAGTAACCTGATCTAGCGGGAGATGTCCCTGCCCATGGCCAGGGGCTTGAAACTGAACGATCTTTAAGTTCCCTTCCAACCCTGTGGTTCCCTTCAATCCTGTGATTCTGTAAAGAATAAATTCTGAGCTGCAGAAGAGAGCTGATGCACAGGCTGGCTCCTTCACCGGGTGATTATAGGAAGTGTGATTTTTTTTCAGATCCAGTAATGAGAGATTAGGAGGGGATGAAGCAGAGAATTTCCTACCTCAGCACATCATGAGGCTTTTGTATGCATGGGCACAACAAAGGATGGAGCAGGGGGAGAGAAACACAAGCCAGCTCCACACATAGAAAACCATTAACCCTTTTGATGAGGTATTCCTCCATACAGCTTTGATATTTGCTGAGGTGTACGCACAAATGAGTTTCAAAACCCAGAATGCAGCAGCCGGGGATATCTACCTTGATGAAAATTAACTGTTTGCTCTTGAGAGACAGACTACAGCTATCTATTCCCAATTGTCATGCAGATCTGTCACTCACACTCCCATACCGAGGGTCCCAGGCTGGCATGGAGACTCTTGGTGCAGCTGTAAAAGATTGGCCACCACAGGTGGTACTTGATAGCTTTTCTCTGAGCCGAGTAGCTGCTCATCCAGCTCTCTCTCTCCCTCTGACCTCCTAACCCTCAGACCCAGTGAAGATTCTGTTAACTCAGCTATGCCAAATTAACTCAGACAACCCTCTGTGCTGGTGGAAACTCCTACCATGTGAACAGGAATAAAGAGCCCAGAAAAATTAAATCAGCAAATGTGTGGTAAAAGCCTACCTAATAACTTCACCTGTGCTCAGGCTCTGCCACACTGATAGTATAGCAAATATGTTTAGAAACAAGACAGTAGGGAAGAAAATAGACTTGCTCAATCCCCTTATAAGCATGATACATCACACCTTGTTATCCTTTACACAAAAGCATAGAATCATAGAATTGTTTTTGGTTGGAACAGACCTCTAAGACCATCAAGTCCTAAGAAACACCAAGGACACCAAACCATGTCCCAGAGTGCCATGTCCACACATTTTTTTAACACCTTCAGGGATAGTGACCACCACCTACTTGGACAACCTGTTCCAGTGCCTGACCACTCTTTAAGGAAAGAGACTTTTCCTAATATCCAACCTAAACCTTCCCAGTACTCAAGTTATGGCAACACCAGTAGCAAGCAAGATCACTTTCCTCGTCCTGCTGCCCGCAGCATTTCTGATCCAGGCCATGATTCTGTTGGCCTTCTTGGCTGCCTGGGCACATGCTGGCTCATTCTCAGCCAGCTGTCAACCTAACTGCCTCCAGGTTCTACTCAGCTGGCACCTTTCCTGCCACTCTGACACAAGCCTGATGTGTCAACAGGGTTGTTGTGACCCAAGTGTGGGACCCATCACTTGGCTTTGTTACACCTCATACAACTGACCTCAGCCCATTGATCCAGCCTGTCTGGGTCACTCTGCAGAGCCTTCCCACTCTTAAGTAGGAAGAAGTTATTTACAGTGAGGGTGGTGAAACACTGCCATAGGTTGCTCAGGGAGGCTGTGGATGCTTCTTTCCTGAAAGTATTCAAGGCCAGGTTGGATGAGTCCTTGTGTCCTGGACCTGTACTAGTGGGAGGTGTCCCTATCTATGACAGGGAGTTTGAACTAGATGATCTTTGAGGTCTCTTCCAACCTAAATCATTCTACGATTCTATGATAACACTCCCACCCAATTTAGTGTCATCTGCAAACTTACTGAGAGTGCTCTGAATTTCCTTGTCCACATCATTGATAAAGATACTAAAGAGAACTGTCCCCAGTACTAAGGAACTCCACCCATCCACTGGATTTAACTCCATTCACCATCATCTGTGCTCAGAGGATTTCTTCCACGGGCCTTTCTGCATTTCTCAGTTCTTTGTGCAGACAATTTTCTCCTCAAGACAGACAAGTCCTGAAACTTCTTTATCCATCACCTGCCATTCATTTCAAGCATAACATCTTCAAGTGCTCATTCAGCCTCACGATTATTTTCTAATTGGTTTCCCCCCTGCTGCTCCACTGTCAAAATATTCCAACAGCTCTTTAACTGCTGTTTAATAACTAACAGCAGCTTCACATACCTTAAAAGAACAGAGAAGAAGATTATCTATTGTTTTGCTTCCTTAAAGATTTAGCACAGTGAATAATCATGACTAAAGGTAGTGAATATCATCAGAAGTAGTTGGCTGCATTTCTCCAGGCCCTCCCAGCTCCCAGGATTCTGTAACTGTACTGCAAAAAGAAGAGCAGTTATCTGTTGTATCTTTCAAAAGACAAATGCACCCTCTTGCTATGAAGAGTCAGACCACAATGGGAAGTCTATCAACAGAACCTCAAAACTATTTCAAAGAAAATAATAAATCATCAGGAGAGGCCTGGCTATTTCACATTCACTTTAATAGTGCCTGATGCCTTTTTAATTTGGATTCTCTCAAAATGCAATTACAGAATGTCATAACTGGGGTTTTCTTGCAGAACTAAAGCAACAACCTCATCTTTGTGTGGAAAAAAATTCATCTATTTTAGAAGGGGAGAAAAGAAGTCTGTTGTCTTGCACATCGAAAATAATGGCAGCACAGAGTATCTTTTATAGAATCATAGAATGGTAAGGTTGGAAGGGACCTCAAGGATCATCTAGTTCCACCCCCCTGACATAGGCAGGGACATCTCCCACTAGTACAGGTCACTCAAGGCCTCATCCAACCTGGCCTTGAACACCTCCAGGAAGGGAGCAGCCACAACCTCCCTGGGCAACCTGTTCCAGTGCCTCACCACCCTCACTGTGAAGAACTACCTCCTGACATCCAGTCTAAATCTTCCCTCTGCCAGTTTAAACCCATTACCCCTGGTCCTGTCATTGCAAGACCTTGTAAATAGTCCCTCTAAGCAGTTAGATTCCCTCAGCTGAAACCTTCCAACTTTCCAACTACAATCACGGAACCACAGAATCACAGAAACATTCAGGTTGGAAAAGCCTCTCAAGATCACCAAGTCCAACCAATAACCCTACTCTAAAAGGTACACCCTAAACCATATCCTCAAGCACCACATCCAATTGAATTTTCAACACATTCCTGGTTGATAACTCAAGCACCTCCCTGGGCAGCCCATAGTCTTTACCCTTGCAGCAGCAGAAATTTACCTTGCCATTAGAAGTCTGGATAAAAATCTCAAGAATTGATTTTCTTTTATGAAAAGTGACAAGAGTCACAGCTGATGAGCAAACAAAACCTCACAGGACTATGAGAATCCTCCAACAGAAAAATCATAGAATTGTAGAGTGATTTGAGTTGGAAAGGACATCAAAGATCTTCTAGTCCCAACCCCTCTTCAATGTCCAGGAACACTTTACATTAAACCAGGTTCCTCAAGGCCCTGTCCAGCTTGGCCTTGAACACTTCCAGGGAGGAAGCATACACAACTTCCCACCTTACCAAAGTCATCTGGAGACATCGGCTAAATAAAAGCACGCTTCCTATCTTGTCCTTACTGCTAATGACAGAACACAGCATCAAAGTTCATTCTGAAGCCACTAAAAAATAAATAGAAAAATAAACAAATAAATAAATAGAAACGAGGAAAGAAAATCAAATTATAGAACACCCAAAGACACGTGAGAGAATCATGGAATAGTTTCAGCTGGAAAAGATTTCTATGATCACCAAGTCTAACCATTCTCTAACTCTACCAAGTCTGATGCTAAACCATGTCCCTCAGCACCACGCCTAGGTGTTTTTAAATACCTCCAGGGATGGGGATTCAGCCATCCTGGTCACCAAACTGGAAAAAGATGGACTTGATGGATGGACCACTCGCTGGATAAGGAATTGGCTGGATGGTCGAACCCAGAGAGTGGTGATCAAGGGCACAATGTCCACCTGGAGACCAGTGACAAGTGGTGTCCCTCAGGGGTCAGTGCTGGGACCAGTGCTGTTTAACATCTTTGTCAGTGATATGGACAGAGGAATGGAGTGCACCCTCAGCAAGTTTGCAGATGACACCAAGCTGTGTGGCACAGTCGACTTGCTAGAGGGCAGGGATGCCATCCAGAGGGACCTGGACAGGCTGGAGAG